>JASAMX010001117.1:0-32578 GCA_030248175.1 Microlaimidae sp. YZB2_3 | reverse complement strand
GAATTGTCCTTAATGAACTTGGTTTGATAAGATTATCGTTTATAAAAACTCCCGGGAGCGAATCGTCTTGGGAGCGAATTGTCCTGGGAGCGAATTGTACTGGGAGCGAATTGTCTGGGACCGAATTGTCCCGGGAGCGAATTGTCCGGGAGCGAATTGTCCCGGGAGGGAATTGTCTGGGAGCGAATCGGCGGGAGCGAATTGGCGGGAGCGAATTGTCCCGGTACCGAAGATAATGATAGGCTTTTAAATTTTTGAAAATAATGACTTTTTGACTGAGAAACAATCGATTGTTTGTAAAGTGCCGAAATTAAATGCACATACATTTAATTTGGGCAATTTTTAATTTTTTTAAAAACTGATTTAATTAAGTAACAAAACTACTTTCGTACAGTGAAACTTTTGGGACGCAACGCAGTTTCATGAAAGATTCAAAACGAGCTATCAAACATGAAAATCGGACCATTGAAAAGTTACTTTGGAAAAACAAAAAAGTGCCGAAATTAAATGCACTACCCTATTTGTCTTTTTTGGGCTTTAGCCTGTTTAAGTTCTTTGAACTGCATTTTAAGTTTGGATTGTTTTTCCTTTTTTTCATCTTATAGTAGTTTACGGTTTACATCAACATTAAGATGCCCACCCTTTGCTTGAATGTGGTCATATAGAATTCTCTGTGCTATTAAAGACTTTTCAGAAAGATTTTCAACTAGGATCAATTTATTAACCAAGAAACCAGATTCAACAGACGCATTTCCGTGTGATAATAAGAGCATCATCTAGAAGAGACAAATTTGTGTAATATAAAAATTACGTTCAAATTTAAGTCACAAATTTCTATAAATCTTTAGAAACTAAGCTTATCAAATGCGTTAAAAATCAAGAAGCTAGCTATATATAAAATCCAACCAATGCTTTATGTCAACCATTGAAAAATTATAAAATTTAAAAGTATAAACTCAATCTCAATTACTTATACCTTCACAACGTTCCAGAGCTCGACATACTCAGAAGAAGACCCTATCTATCAGTGAAAAGTAAGTGTCAAGTTGGTCGTAGTCCCCATTGAACTGTTTTAGCTTTTCTACTTTCAAAGGATCACTGGCTAGTTTGCAGAACTGGAACTGTGGGAATTTTATTACTGGAGCTTAATTCTGTGAGCATCAGCTGATTTCAACTTATCTTTTTTTGAAAAAAAACGCAGAAAGTTTGGCCTGGGGTGCTTTAGACATGTTTATTTTGTAAGTCGGTTGTTCAAAATAATTGCTTAAAGCCCAATATCCCATGTTACTCATTTTCAAAGTTTTTCTTTGCCCTGCTGGTCCTACACACACTCTGCATTGAACACTAGATTTATCTGTTTTGATAAGTCACCCTTTGTGGTGTGGATACTTTTCAAAATCCAACCACTCATTATTAAAATTTGTTAGTTTATTATTAGTATACATAATTTCGCCAGCTAAAATAAAAACAAAGCATAAGCAAACATTAGCAAAAACAAAAAAAATATCGTATTTACCAAAACAAAAAACAAAAAAAATGTTGCATTGCGATTTTTCCTTTTTTCAAATTGTCTAAAAAACATCAAATTGTTTAATTGTTGGTGATTTAAGAGCGTTTTTTTAAATTTAGGCATTTCATATTCAGGTCAAAATCTTTAAAAGCCGCTTTTTGTTACCTAAAATTAAAATTTTGGCTTCCTGTTTCCGAAATATGGAAAAAGTATGAAGCTGAAAAGTATGAAAAGTTTTTTTAACCTTTTTGCCCTAAACACTGTCCACACCATACACTGTCCACACCACATAATTGAAAACTAGATTAATTTTATTTAATAAGCCACCCACCCTTTGTGGTTTAGATATTTCTTTCAGTTCCAGTTATTATCCCACCTCTAAAATTTGGGTTTCAGAACAGCCAGTAAAATATAGACAAAAATAGCCAGTAAGATTAAAAATAAAGACAAAGCAAAAAAAACATGCGCAAAAAACCACAACCTTAGAAAGTTTATAATTATCACAATAATTTTAGTTTTTAGCAAAAACAAATTAAAAACATTAATAAAAAAAGTTCGCGGTTCCTCCTTTGTTCAAAACGTCCAACAAAACATCAAAAAGTTCTATTTTCAGCGACATTAAAGCGTTTTTTTAGTTATTTTACTTAATCTAGATCAAAATCCCTTAAAAAAAAAACGAAAAAAGTACCACTTAAAATTAAAATTTCGGCTGGTTGGTTTTTGGACACCAAGGACAAAGTATAAAACTTGTTTTATAAGTGATTAAACTTAAACTAAGGGCTAAAATAAAATAACTGCTTATCTTTTTTAAACTAGCCTTGAAAAATGCTCTAAGAATAGAGCAGGAAAAAGGGGCGATTTTTCCCCGGGCGTATGTTTAGACAGAAAAGATGTAGACTAGTCTGAGATGGACATTATGTGGACTATAGGAAATTTGCATTTGGTTTGGCCAGCTGCTCACTAAATAAAAATTTCTACGATATGATAATGATTTGTTTATACATTGATCTAATCACACAGCACTGTTGCATTTTTTTTAGTTTGATGAAATGTCAATTGAAAAAATCATACTCACAGCAATCTTTGACAAGCGCGAAATCGCCACTTTTTCAATTAGAAGGTTATATTTGTATGTTAAGAAACAACTATAAATTTGAAAAAGTGGCGATTTCGCGCTTGTCAAAGATTGCTGTGAGTATGATTTTTTCAATTGACATTTCATCAAACTAAAAAAAAATGCAACAGTGCTGTGTGATTAGATCAATGTATAAACAAATCATTATCATATCGTAGAAATTTTTATTTAGTGAGCAGCTGGCCAAACCAAATGCAAATTTCCTATAGTCCACATAATGTCCATCTCAGACTAGTCTACATCTTTTCTGTCTAAACATACGCCCGGGGAAAAATCGCCCCTTTTCCTGCTCTATTCTTAGAGCATTTTTCAAGGCTAGTCTACCACTTTTTTTGAATTAAATTAAAAAATAGCCTAATAAACTATAGTTTTAGCTGCGCAATGACATATGTTTATAATCATTCCGTTGCCGAGATAAAATAAAAAAAATAATAAGAAGAAGATGAATTTAAATTACAAAATTAACCCACGTTGTTTAATTATAGTTAGTGCGGTGCAGATGCGCTCCAGACAAAGTTTACCTACGTTCTCTAAATATAGTTGGCGCGATGCCGTGCGCCAATGATTGCAATTATAATTTTTAAAGTAAAAATAATAATAATAATAATAAGATGATGAACATGAATAACAAAATTTACTCACGTTGTCTAAGTATAGTTGGCGCGGTGCCGTGGGTTAAATTGCAGTTGGCACCCCGCACCACCGATGATTAGCGGCGCGTGGCGCTCCCGCGCCACCGACGCTTATTATTTTTTTAATAAATAAAACTTTGAATTAATTTTGTCATCAGTAATGCAAGAATTAAAAAAAAGTACTCTGTTGTTTTTGCCGTTTTCCGCGCGGTTGAAGCAGATGGCGCTGGGAACTGGCGCCGTTTCTGCCACCAATTAAAACCGGTCTGCTATTTTTGTGCGGTTTTTATGAGGGGATGTTGGTTGTCTGCTCTGTACAATCCTTATTGTTGCCAAAAGGCTGTTATTGTGCGGTTGGGAGTTTTTATTTGTCTAATTTTCAATTTTTTATTTTGATCAATAAATCGATAACAAGGACCTAAATGAAAAAAGTGCTTCCTAAGAAAGTTGCGTAATTCCTTCTTCTTTCTAATGAGCCCATGTTTATTTTTGATCAATCAGTAACGAATGAGGAATATCGTTTTTAAGAATGGAGCGTTGGAATAATAATAATAAGAAGAAGAAGAAGAAGAAGAAGAAGAAGAAGAAGGTTCTGAATTTCAAAATTTACCCACGTTCTCTAATTATGGTTGGCGCGGCGCCACGGGGCTAAATCGCCCCGTGGCGCTCCCGCGCCACCCATGATTTTAATTTATTTTCTGATGTCAATAAACTCAGACATGGCTCTAATTACAAAAATATAAACGCATAAGTGCGTAAACTTTAGGATTTTTTGGAGTTCATTTAAATTTTTATATTTTGATTCGTTTTGATCAAAGAAACCCATTCGTTTTGCTCACTTATGCGTATAGGGTAGTGCATTTAATTTCCGCACTTTTCCAAATTGGGCATTTTTGATTTTGGACTATATCTTTGGTAATCCTGGACGGAATACGACGTTTGATAGCTCAAATGAGAGCTAATTATATGTAGATTACTGCCATGAGCTTTTTATTTGTTATGTTATAATATTTTCATGATAAATTGTGCGATTTATAAAAAATAAATTTGTTACTCGTTTTTAGAACATGGGCATTTCATGATTACGCAATAAATTGGTTTAAAAATCAAACTGTCCTCGTAAAATTTAGTCTATTTTCCGAATTTTTAGTCCCTATGGTTCTACGTTACGTCTGTAGTGAGCAATCGTTATAAAATAAAATAGTGTAATTTCGGCACACATAATGCTGTAGGTAAAAACGGGTTGAATTAAGTGGTCGGGTGTTAAATTGTAGTTGTAAATAGTTAAAAGACAACGTTGAAATGTGTAGGGGTTATAGCACTGCACTTAAAGTCTATTAAGGGGGTCCTTTTAAAAAGGGCCGAAATCAAATGCGCTTTTTTCCCAAATTTTGCTCATTCTGATACCATTTGGCATTTTAGCAGTAACTTTTTGCCATTTGAACAACAAGTAGAAGCTTAAATTAAAGAAAACTGTCTGGAGATAATGATAGTCTTTTAAATTTTTGAAAATGATGATTTTTTTGACTGAAAACAATTGATTGTTTGTAAAGTGCCGAAATTAAATGCACAAATTTAATTTCGGCAATTTTCCTTTTTTTTAAAACTGATTTAATTAAGGAAAGAAACTACTTTCGTACAGTGAAACTTTTGTGACGCAACGCAGTATCGTGAAAACTTCAAAATGAGCTATCAAACATGAAATTCGGGCCTTACAGTGAAAAGTTACATTGGAAAAACAAAAAAGTGCCGAAATTGAATGCATTGCCCGGAACAACCGGAACCGAAACTGCCCATCAGTAATTTAAAAAATTTTATTTATAAAGAAAGCTTGTACTGAAATTTTCAAATAAAAAATAAAGTATATTACTATAATATATCGATAAATCTTCGGATGATGCATCTCCAATCCGGCGGCGGTTCACTACTGTAGTATCTCCTATATTTTATATTTTCTTAAAAAACTCCCGTGGAAGGCGCTTATAGTTTTTAATCAATTTCTAACATTTTATCCTTGAAAAAATAATTTAAGCGCAAAATAAATTAAAAAGTTTGTGTCCGTATACGCGGACAAAAAATATTCATACTCATTATATACATATCTAATCATTATAATAAATAAATTAAAATATCGAAAATAACACTGTCAGAATTTTCTAATCACTGCTCAATTTGCGGCGTTTGCGGTTCCGGATCGTGTTCCGAGTCTGTATCAGATACAATGGGACTGTCTGCACCACTAGTTGGTGTACTTGATCTAAATAAAAAAATAATTTTAAATTTAAAAATAATAAAATTTAATTTTAATAAATTAAAAAAAGTAATTTAAAGTCAGGGCCGGGTATAGTCTTCACTATTTTTTAAAACTAGGTATGACGGAAGTATGACAGATCGCACGAACGTTTCACGGTTGTAATTGAGGAAAAAGCAATCACGGCAACGGGTTATTGCGTATTATCACGATAATTTACATAAAAAATAACGGTTTTAAACTATTAGTTCGTCTTTACTTATTAAAGTAGTCTATTTAATTGAATGAATAATACATGAAGAATACCTAACATTTTTATGGTCATATGAAAAATTTCCGCCAGAAAAATTTACAAGGGTTTTTCGCCGACAGGGTAAGATTTCTATAATAAGTGATTCGAAATTAAAGACATAACTCTCGACATGGTAATAGAATAGTACTGTAGTAGGAGCTCTGGAGCAAAGTCTGCCTTTTACGAGCTCCGGAGTACCTATAAATCTCTACCCTATTTTGCAACATTTTTTCAGAGCTTATTAAAGCTGTTAGCCTGAAAATAATTTTAAAAAATGCAACTAAAATAACTTTTAACATGCTAACTGTTTTATGTTACACTTTCCACGTTAAAAAACCCACCCTCGGGGTAAAAAACGACCCACCTGGTGCTCTCGGGCTGAACTTTCGGGGGTAGTTTTTCCAGCACGGTGTCCGCTCTGGAATTGACGGTAACTTCCAACGGGTCCGAAGAGGTCGACGAATCGTCCGCACTCAACAGACTGCTGTTCATCACGCCTAAAAATAAAAAAAAGGTAATGAGTAAAGCGGGGGAATTTAGAATTTGGAACAGATCGCCATTATTCATAACGCCTTAAAAATGTTAGAACGGGCAAATTTGCGCTAAAAGTAACCTTAAAACTTTTCAGGCCTAGTTTCAAATCATGCCTATTGATTAACTATAGCAGCTACTATCAGCAACAGCATTAATACGACTCCCGGAGCCGAGCTGTTAAGGTATTTCGTTGTTACTACGGCAAAATGAGCCACTGTCATTATAAAATACACGTGACTGTGGTGACTCAATCTGTAGTTAATAGAGTCCTGATTTAAATTGAGTCACAGACACATATATTTTTTACGAACTGTGGATCATTTTTTCATAGTAACGACGATTTGTTGCGACAGTCCAAATGTGTCGGCAATTGTATCGCTCATACATACACTTGGCACTGTCAGGAATGCATAAGGGTAGGGAATGTCCGACTGTGTGTTAAACTTTTGTTCAAATTGTAGGTAAATTATTCCACAGTGTAGATTTTTTATCACGTGGAAATAAAAATTTGCGAACGCAAAACTCCTAGATGAAGTTTTTCAACATACTACACTGTCGAAAAATTCAAATTAGTAAAAATATTCGATTTTTTAACATATAAAATCATTTATACGTCCGATGCAACAAAAAACCTAGAACATTTGACAACATTACGTGGAAAAAAACCTCTGCTGAGTATTTTACGTTCACGGATTTTTGCAGTTCGAAGCTTGCAAAATGAAAAATTGTAAACGCAAAATGCATACAACAAATTTTTTTACATAATACTGTGGAATAATTCAAATTATTCAAGATATTTGATGTTTTAACATGTAAAATAATTTATACGTTGGATTCAACGAAAGTGGTGAATATTTGACAACGTCACATGAAAAAAAAACATCATCACAAAGTTATACGTGTGCAGTTTTTTTTGTTTGCAAGAATTGCGGTTCTCATGTAGAATAATCTACAGTATACGTAGAAAAATTGTCACGTAGATTATTCAACAAATTGTAGATTATTCCACAACGCGTTGTGGATTTTTTTACATGATAAAAAATTTACACCGTGGAATAATCTACCTATAATTTGAACAACTGTTTAACACACAGTCGGACATTCTCTACTCTTATGCATTCTTGGCACTGTTTACCTCGTTTACGACCAGCTAAGATCTAAATTCTCTAATATTATCTTCCTTAAGTATAATAATACTTAAGTATATTCTTTACTATGACATATAAAATCACAATCAGTACGAGGAGTTGGGAGAATGGTATCCGTCCCTAAGAAAGCCATATTTTTAAATCTCAGATCCCCAGATAAATGAACGAAATGGGCTAACCAAAACAACACAACAATCAGTACGAAATCAACATAAATCTGTCTCAAAACTTTCAGATGATAAAAACTCAAAAAGCTTTTTGTGTTAAAAGATAAAGAAATCATAGCTAGGTTTTTTTTAATGCCAAATCGACGCCACTGGCACCTAGAATTTCCCACTCGTGCCTAAAATTTTGGGCCTAGGTGCCAGCCTGGCGCCTAGATTTTTTACTAGACACGTATTTTTACATTTTTTTTTAGAGAAATCGACAATAAATTTTTAAGGTTTTCAAAGGCCAATTTCTAAAATTTTTCTCGCGTTTCGCTTTGCTCAGCGCGTAATTTTTTTGAACTAATTTATAATTTATTCTTTTTTCTTGTGGCATAAAGGTAAAACTACTAATAAATTATATTTTTGAACCCCGAGAAATGCCATTTAAAGTACAAATCTTCAAAAAAAAAAACTAATTACCGTACTGAAGTTTAGTTTTTATTGAAACCTAAAATTACCATAGAATAAAATTCTTATTTACTGGGATATTTAATTTTTTTAAATAATTTAGAAAAAATTGAATTTATATTTAAATCCTTAAAAAGTAAACAAAATTTTGTCACGATTCTTACAAACTGTTTCTGTTTGTTTTACTTAAACAACTACTAATTATTTTTATACTAATATGAAATCACTAATTTTATTTAATTTAGTTTAATGAGTTTTTAGAAGTCCTGCCCCAAAATTTCCACTCATCAAACAATCGACAATTTTAAAATTAGAATTAAAAAATTAAAATCAAAGATGATCAAGTCCAACGAAAAATATTAAAAAAAAACATTGTAAACAACCTTTTTAAAAAACCCATATACAAATTTCAAACCAACCATCATAGATGAACAAGGGGGGGTAGGATGGGGTCCACCCTCCTAGCCTCAAAATTTTGGGCCCCCTCCCCTAGAAAAAAAATCCAGGGGCCCCCCTTCCCCCCAAATTTTCGAATTTTTTACGCCTGACCCCCCTCTAGATTTTGCAATCTGACCCCCCTCCCCTCTCGAGAAAATTTTAAGTACTTTTTTACACTTTTTCTTTTAAAAACGTGAATTTTTAACACAAATTCATGTTTTTACACTCTTTTTATACCTAATATGGCTTTTTATTCAATAAAATGTAGTATTATCTTATAAAAAAACTATTATTAAACATTTAATGGTGTAAAAGTATTTCGTTTCGGAAATTGGACCCCACCTGACCCCTCTAGGTTTTAAAATCTGCACCCTGTGTCGACCTCCCCTAGAAAGCTAGGGGGAGGGGGGGTTCGACCCCTCCCCCTCGGACCCCCTCCTAGATTTTGAAATGTCATTTACCCGGGGTAAACGCCACCCCCCTAGCTTTTTGACCGTGTTTATCTACAGGGCCGTAGCCAGGATTTGAATTGAGGGGGGGATTTTTTGGAAGGTGGTTTATAGGGGCACACAAGGGGGGGGTCTGGGGGGCGGGAGCCCCCCAGCGGGGTCAAGATGCAGAACCCCTTGTCAGGGGGGTCCGGGGGGCAGAATGCCCCAGGGTGGAAAATTTTTTTAATTTTAAGCTTTTAAAAGGCACCAGGAAACCTAAATTTAAGTACTGAATCTTTATTTATTTTCAGTTGTTTTTTTAAATAACTACAACAAAATAAAATAGTTTTAGGTTTTGTTGTTACTATTTTAATAAAAAAGAACAAACGTTTTCTAAAAATAAAAAATCTTTATTTAATTTAAGTTTTTATAGTAAATGCTTCAGTTATTAATATCCAAAATTTGCTCTTCTTTTTGTGCTTGTTGCGAATTCCTTTACGATTTCTTCCACTGGGACCGGAACATCACGGTGAACAGACAGGCAGGCAAGGGCGGTAAACCTTTCCTGGGTCATGAAGACGGTTTTAAAGTGAGTAACCAAAGCATTTACAATAAAAAATCCTAAAACCGCTTTTTTATACCAAAAAAGTGGTTGAATCGTGACTTCCCGCTCTTTGATACTGCCGCTTTTATGCAAATATTTTCACACAAAACAAAAATACAATATTTTTAAACTCACTGCACTAATGTTTTGAATTATAAATAATTCCTTTTTTATAAACAAGAAATTTTATGAAACTAAATCACTTTAAATAATGCATTTTAGATAGCTTTAATACATTACAGAGTGATTTGGAAAAAAAAATTTTTTTTCTAAATTTTTAAAAAAACCAAAGGGGGGACCCTTACGAAATTTTTTGCCTTCCCAGAATTTGAGGGGGGATTAATCTCCCCAATCCCCTCCCCCCCTGGCTACGGACTTGATCTATGCCAACCATACCAAACAAAAATTGGTTCTACCCTTTTATACTAAAAATTATGCTGGCCAAGTTAAATCTAAATTATTTATTGATGTTGTAGGTCTGTGCCAATGTTTTCTTGTTAAATTATAATCTTTTGACAAAAATTTTTTTACACAATGGGGCATTGAAAAAGAAAAACAATTTTGTTTTTTTTTAATTTTTAGTTATAAAACAAAAAAAATTACTACAATACAAAGTCATCCAAAAACATACATGATACTTAAAAAAATATTATATTAGCCCCATTTGTTGACATGGAAAAAATTTTCTGTTATTAGCGCCTAGATTTTTGCGCTGGCGCCTAAAATTTGGAGGCTATGCGCCAGCTGGCGCCTAGGCGCTGGCGAAAAAAAAACCCAGAGTCATAGTTAGGTGCATATATGGGCACAGGGAGGGGGGGTTGGGGGGAGGGGTTAACCCCCCTCCAAATTCTGAGATGGGGGGTTCAACCCCCCCTCAAATTCTGAGATGGGGGTTTAACCCCCCGCCACTCAGATGTGGGGGGAGAAGAAACCCCCCAAATTTTGGAAAAATGACTTCAAAATAACTTCTACCTGCCTCAAAACTTAAATTTTGAAATCAAAATGAATGTTTTAAGCAGTAAAAAGCTCAAAAATGCAATAAAAAAGGTATTTGGACCTAAAAATTAGCGTTTTTTACCTATTTTTTCCTTCAAAATCGAAAAACGATATGGGTAAAATGCGCTTCTCGGATTTTAACCCCCACCCCTAATTCGGGGTTTAACCCTTCCCAGTCCGAGCCAAGTTTCCCATGTATGGTTAGGAGTGTTAACAATTCTGACTCCCTCCGCCAATATTCCCAGACTTACCGTCGGGTCGGTCGCTGACGGGGGTGGAGACTGTGCTCCTGCTGCTTCGTGATTCGCTGATCAGGTCTGCCGCAGAGGCCCCGCCCCCTTTTAACTGCCCCGTACTTTGGCTTTTGCGCATTTCCTGAACGATGGAGTCTTCTGAATCCGTGTGACTCAATTTGCTGGCGAACTTCTCCGATTCTCTAAAAAAGTATTTTTCCTCTAATTTATAAAGTAAAACATTAAATTATTTAAATATTTTTTTAATATTTTTAATTATTATTATTTTATCTTTTATTCATGCCGAAATAAAACATTTTTATTCAATATTCATCCGTATAGAATTTTAGACTTTTGAGAATGCACTTTTCAAACCTAAAGTATTGTAGTATTAATTACTGTCTTACACAACACCTCAACCAGATTTTTTTTTAAGTTTTTTAATTTAACCGCATACTTTGAAAGCTTTTTACACAAAAGTTGCATTATCTTTCCGAATAATCGTAATTAGTGACACTCATTTTGTTTATTTTGAAATATAATCAATATACATTCGTCTTTTTTCGTAGTCGAGCTGCTGCTTGTAATACATTGAACTTCTCAACAGCTCGTAGATTTTAGCAAAAGTGGGCCCTGCTTTTGCCATCCCTTCCACGGTCCTATAATAATTATAAAACATTTAATACTAGCAGTAAGTATTTTTAGATTTTTGTTTTTTGGATGATGAGGGTTAAGTTAATAAGAATGAAAATGTGAAGGTGTTATTTTTTACAAGTTCAAAAGTGTATAGTACAAAATTTGAAAGACAAAAAAATAAAATTTAAAAGCAAAATAGAAGAGCTTACTCAATGGCATTTTCAAGGTCAAAGCAGGCTCCCTGTAAACCGGTGTGGAGTTGAGACGCTTCGATCTGTAATTTGAAACATTTTCATGTTTTGACAATAATAAACTACCTTGAACGGAACTTTATTGCCAATCCAAGGTTTTTTCTCGAAAAATTAACACAGCAAAAATTTGATAATTTTACGAAACACTGTGGTAAAATGGTTTGAGGAAAGCTACCAACTTAAAATCAGGGTTGTAAGCATAATATCTAATTTCTTCAGTTCCATCGAGTTGATAAATTTGGCCTACGTTGTACCGTTTATTACTACAAAATTGGATAAAATAACAATACAAAATAGTTTAAGCTCCACACCAGTAATAAATTTTCTCACAGCAATAAAAATTTTTATATTATTTTTGTTTTAAGGTAGCAAGCTTCAGACTACTTTAATCGAAATTTTAATAAAGTAGCAACAAAATAAAACGACGAAAAAACACTCAAAAATCATTAAATTTTTTTACTAAAAAACGGCAAAATATCTTAACTTAATATTTTTCCAAAAAAAAAACAACGGCGAGCATTCTTAAAATCTTCTTTTATTATCCAGTGGCAGAAAAGCGAATTTTAACAGGATAATTTTATTTCTTAACTACCGTCAAAAAGAAAAATTTACAATTTTTACTTTTTTATCCACCAACAACGGCAAAGACTTTCGAACGTGTTCCTGTAGGCGATAAAGGGCCAGGGAAGGATCGTGACTGAGAATGTGCAAACTTTCTGACAAGTCTTCCGCTACTAAATTACGAACAATTGACAGCTCAAAAATACAATTTGCCATTGAGCCACCAGGACCGTGCTGACCTTCGGGCAGCACCTAACGGGCTTACGGATACCACCTGGTTGCTGGATCTTTTATCTCCTAGAAATGAGTCCAGCTTGGCATGGCTAGAAAAAGGTTGTTGTACGTCGGCCACACATGGCAGTTTTCCATCTAGCAAACCAGTGGACAAATACAGCTCTATTGTGTGTGGAGTTTGTACCACTGGCCTTGCAGGAACACCTATACTGCCCATGTACGACGTTAAATAGTAAGACCAACATAAGGCGACTTAAAAAATCCTTTAGACGAAGACCTCCAAATGAGTGAACACTGCATGCAGTGAACACTCTAGCGGTAAAGTTTGCCAACGTTATTAATGTTGGACGAAGAGTCTCAAGCATCAGGGTGAAACTTTTTCGCCCCTCCTGGCTTGTCTTAGCGCCTGCCCTTTGCATAATCTGCATAGGGAAGATAAGTTTCAGGTACTGCAACAACAACAACAAAAATACAATAAAAACACTTTTTTAGATTAAAATTAAAGTTGTTTAAACTATTTATCTAACTAAATTAAAAACCGATAAAGGTAAAATTGCATCCACACAAAATAAGAATGCTTTTCTCGAATTTTGACCGTCTATGCAAATCCGAGTTTAACACCCCTCACACCCATTAGCCCCACTTGTTTATTATGTGTGACGGCGAGAGTTCAAACAAATGTGCATTGTGAGTTGTGATCAAGCTCTTTTGATTTCTAACGTTCTGGTAAAGGGATCTTCTAGGAAATGCAATATTGCGTAACCGAATGTTTGTTCTACTTAGTACCTAAGTCGAATTAAAAACATTATTATTTTGTATTTTAGAAACAATCTCCTTGGACATTCTCTAAAATTAAAGTATTTTTTTCGTTTTTTTTGTCTAAAAGTTTCAGAAATTTAGCGCTGTCCAGAACAGACTCGCTAGTTCAAAGGTTTTGATATTGGATTTATGCATAATCTGTTTTTTGTTTGTTGCTTTTGTATAGCATTTTGCCTTTCATCCTGTTTGTGTAACACGAAAAGTAAAACAAACGAGTATTATTTGCATACATCGCTTGCATCTGACTTCCAGCTCCTTGTCCACGCCGTGACTGCTGCTGTGGTGGAGAAAACTGGATGTGGTCGGTAGGGACGGCATATTCGCAATCATTACTATAATTCACACAGAAGAAATAATTATGGGCAAACACTAAATTCCACCGACTCCGACTCTGCCTCAAATTTCTGCAAATTATATACTGATGTAAAGGTTGGACGAAATCAACTGAAACTCGAACAAAATGAACAATTTTAAATGTTTTTTTAATTAATTAGGCTCTTTCTATTTTGTTTTTTTTTTTGTTGTGTTGTTTGTTTTGTTTTTTGTTTTTTTTTTTTGTTTGTTTTTTTTGTTTTTTTTTTTTTTTTTATGTTTTTGGGTTTTTTTGATTTTTTTTTTTTGTTTTTTTTTGTTTCTTCTCTTTCATGTAAATTTTTAAAAATAAATAATTTTAAACTGCATTTAATACACTTAAAAACATTAAATTAAACCTAAAAACCATAAAATTAGTAAATTTAAAGTGATTAATTAAAGTGATTTAAAGTAAATTTACAGTGATTAATTAATTTCGTAAAATTAATAACCTTCCAATTATTAGTCTAGTACAAAAATATGTTTTAAATTCTTGTTTTGATTTGTTTGATTAAAAACGTTTTATGTGATTTTGGGGTTTATTATTTCGGAAGATATTATACCAAATAATATTCGTTCTTAAACCAAAAGCAAACATTCGTTCGCTAACCAAAAGCAAACAACAAACATTCAGCAAATATTCGTTCCGGAAACCAAGTTTTTAAAAATTTTGTAGGAAGGTTTTAAACACTTTTACAACTCAAAATCTGACTAAATTTTATGATTATATTGCACAAAAATTACGTAATTCAATTAACAGTGACAAAATTTGCATAAATTAAAAAAAACTGCGGTAAGTTAAGGTAGATTTTTGACGGAGAAATTTAGTGTTTGCCTAATTTTGCTTCTTTACGTTGTTACTATGACACACTGAGTCACATTCGTCATAAAATAGCGTTACTGTGACCTTTTTTATCTTTTAACGCACAAAATATTGTAAACATTATGGGTCAGAGTCACATTGATTTTATGCTGATTGTGACATTTTATGTCAGAGTACCGTTTTGTTGTTGTTAGTAATTATATACATTTTTATGTTGCAATTTAAGGTGTAGTTCGAGAGGAAAAAAAACTAAAATCAGTGGCGGCTTCATTTAAATTTTGCAACAGCATATTATCTCTTTTGTCTTTTATCACATTTAAAAACTCTTAATTGATTTAAGCCCACACAATTGTGATTATTTTTCGACAATCCATGTTGTGTTTTAATCAAACAAATTGCATTTAGCGCTTAAGTTGAATGAACAAGATGACCATGCCGTCGTGCCCACAGCGTACTCCTTACTGCGGCAAATATTTTAATAATTACACCACAAGTCGTGGGAACGGTGGTTTTAGATCGCGCCATCACAACTTGATCATAGGTGAGAAAGGGGGGGGGGGGGGGGGGGGGGGCTCCACCCCCCCTAGCCTCGAAATTTTGGGACCCCCCTAGACGAAAATCTAGGGCCCCCCTCCCTCCCCCCAAATTTTGTACCCCTGACCGACCTCTAGAATTTGAAATCTGACCCCCCCCCCCTCCCCCCTCGGCAAATTTTTGGGTACTTTTTTTATACTAAATTTTCTTCCAAAAACGTGAATTGTCATCACATATTCATGCTTTAACACCCTTTTTATACCAGAATATTGCTTTTTATTCAATAAAATGTAGTATTATCCTATAAAAAGAACAATTATTAAAGTTATTATGGTTTAAATCTGTCTTGCTTTGGACACCGGACACCACCTGACCCCCCTCTAGATTTCAAAATTTCACACCCCTGGTCGACCCCCCTAAAAAGTTAGTGGAGGTCCCAACCCCCCTCCTAGAATTCAAAATTGGATTTACCCCAGGTAACCACCTCCCTCCTAGCTTCCCCAACCGTTCTCACCTTTGAACTTGACCCGGCAAAAAATTTTCGACGGGAACAAGGAGGCAAGAATTAAAAAATATCGTCGTTACTACGGCAAACTGAGCCACTGTAATTATAAAATACACGTGAGTGTGACTCATTCCTTAGTGAGGTTGTGTTAGAAATCTCAAATGAGTCACAGTCGCGTGTATTTTACAAATTGTGGCTCATTTTGCCGTAGTAACGACGATATTCAGGTTTGAATTCTAGGATCGGCTCTACATTTCAGCTTCAAATTATCTTGACTTTAAGATCCTTATATTCTTTTTTTTCTTAAAAAATATCCGAAAAATCCTCTTTGGCAGTAATGTTGTGGCGTTGTATTAAATAAAATCTGTAATCAAACAAAATATTTTTTGGACAATTAACCAACATAATTATTTTATTAAAATACGAACAACAGTCGTAGGTTAAATAAAATTTATTATCTTCATTTAGCAATATACCAACTATTAAAAACCCACTACAATCAGCTATCATATAACAACAAAAGCTATTCCGTTCTTTTATCACTTCTTGAGAAAGATATCTTCTTCCTCCTTTTTCGGCTGCTTGTAATTCTTCTCCAATTGCATTCTCATGTACTCCTCGTCCGTCGGAAGTTCCGCCTCCAGCTCCTTTTTACTCTTCGCCTTCGGCGCTTTCAACTTCTTCCCTTTCGGCTTCTTCTTGGCCGGTTTTTTCTCATCTTCGGGAGCTCCGGAGTCACCCGGAGCTTCGGAGACACGGTCCGGCTGCGCCAATTTCTCCCAAGTGGTCTGGTTTTCGAAGAAGCGGATTCGCTCCTCCCGCTCTGCCAAATCGTCCAGTTCGCTCTCGATGGCTTTCAACCTCTCCCCTTTTAGAAATCGTTGGACCTGGAAATAATAAAAACGTTAAAATTACAAAACCTTTCAACCTCTGGCTTTTGAAAAATCGCTGGATCTGAAAAAAAATATATAAACACCCTCGGTTAAATCACAAAAGCTTTCAACCCCTCTGGTGTTGTTGTTGTTGCATTGCTTCAAACTTATTTTCCATAAGCAGATTATGCAAATGTCAGGAAGCTAAGACAAGTTGAAGCTGGAAAACAATGGAATTACTGAAAACATTTCTGTAGTAAGCAGCTAGGCTTTCATTTTTTTAAATACCTTTTTAACAAAAACTTATTATAAATAAAATTCCATTAAATTAACTATTGATTTTTGTTTGTTTGTTTTTATTTCGGAAAGAATTTCTTTATACTTTAGCTATGAAAAAATTTAAAAACTCTAAATTTTACCCCTGCTTATGTTTAAATTTTAAGCTCAAAAACATCATTTTATAAAGCTAAATAATAAAAAAAAATAACTAAAACTAAAAAAATACTAATTGTCTACTTGAGAATCTAGTAATTCTTCCCTATCCACATTCCATTTCTCATACAGCTCTTTCATCACCTTTACATCCGACGCCTCCAAAGAAGGCAGCTCCTTGGATATCTGGCCTTCTAGTTGTTCGCTCATACTGACCCTGGATCCCTCTGCAGTTTTTCCTTCCGCTACTAAGCCGTCCAACAGAGTCTGAAATTTTTTAAACATTGTAGTTACAAAAAGTCTACAAAAAGAGTGAGAATTGTCATAAAATACTTGTAAATGTGACTTTTTATATATTTTAATACACAAAAAACTGTAATTCTTATAATAAGTCAGAGTCACGTTGATTTTATACTACTGACTGTGGCTCTTTGTGTTTAATGAATCTACATCTAAAAACAACAATTTTATTTTAATTTTCGGTAGATGGGTGAAAAATCCTTTCACCAAGACTAGAAATTTTGTTTACCTTCAATTCAATTTTTTATTCCAACAAACCAACAAAAAAAAGAAAACAGTACACAATGCACAGTATAAACCAAGCGAACCAATCACGGTCGCGCATACGGTAACAAGTACATGGTTTACTAGATAATGGTCCTAAGGCTTATAGTAAATAAGCACTAAAAAGGACCATTCTTAATCGTTTTTTTTTTGAAACTAAAAAGTGATGGAGCGGTGATTTGATTTTCGGAAAGCGAATTCCATTTTGACACAACTCTGTTACAAAAAAAGAATTTTCGACAGTTTATTCTAGATTTTTGAACTTTTAATTTTAAAGAATGACCTCTGGTAGGGTTCAAATTAAAGGTAAAAAAGTCGTTTGGATTAATATTTGTTTTAACATTAAGTATTTAGTAACACTCAGTAACAGATCCCCCCGGGGTTAAAACGGGGGGGGGCAATTCCAAAATGGGGGGGCACGGGGGGGCAACTTTTTTGAAACGGGGGGGCAATAAAACGGGGGGGGGCAAGCAGGGGGGAAAGAAAAAAAAAGAGAAAAAAAGGAGAAAAAAAGAAAGGAAAAGGGAAAAAAGGGACAAAAAAAGCGGAAATAAGGTAAAAATAGGTCTAAAATGGCTTAAAATACATTGAAATAGGCTAAAAACTGCAAAAAATTCGCGATGATGGCGTCATCATAGGTCAAAAATGGCGTCATATTTTTAGGGTACTTTTTTATTTTTTTTCGGGAGGGGGGGGCATAAAACGGGGGGGAAATCCTCCAATAAAACAGGGGGGCATTTTCAGACCGTGCACAGGTCTGGCAAACCGATGCACGGATGGGTGCGATTTTTTGTATTGAGTGGTACATTCTTCTCTTATATATTCTTGGTGTTACTAAATACTTAATGTTAAAACAAATATTTATCCAAACGACTTTTTTACCTTTAATTTGAACCCTACCAGAGGTCATTCCTTAAAATTAAAAGTTCCAAAATCTAAAATAAACTGTCGAAAATTCTTTTTTTGTAACAGAGTTGTGTCAAAATGGAATTCGCTTTCCGAAAATCAAATCACCGCTCCATCACTTTTTAGTTTCAAAAAAACGATTAAGAATGGTCCTTTTTAGTGCTTATTTACTATAAGCCTTAGGACCATTATCTAGTAAACCATGTACTTGTTACCGTATGCGCGACCGTGATTGGTTCGCTTGGTTTATACTGTGCATTGTGTACTGTTTTTTTTGTTGGTTTGCTGGAATAAATAATTGAATTGAATTGAATTGAAGGTAAACAAAATTTCTAGTCTTGGCGAAAGGATTTTTCACCCATCTACCGAAAATTAAAATAAAATTGTTTTTTTCAGATGTAGATACATTAAACACAAAGAGCCACAGTCAGTAGTATAAAATCAACGTGACTCTGACTTATTATAACAATTACAGTTTTTTGTGTATTAAAATATATAAAAAGTCACATTTACAAGTATTTTATGACAATTCTGACTCTTTTTGTAGTAGTAACTACAATGTTTAAAAAATTTCAGACTCTGTTGGACGGCTTAGTAGCGGAAGGAAAAACCGCAGAGGGATCCAGGGTCAGTATGAGCGAACAACTAGAAGGCCAGATATCCAAGGAGCTGCCTTCTTTGGAGGCGTCGGATGTAAAGGTGATGAAAGAGCTGTATGAGAAATGGAATGTGGATAGAGAAGAATTACTAGATTCTCAAGTAGACAATTAGTATTTTCTTAGTTTTAGTTATTTTTTTTTATTACTTAGCTTTATAAAATGATGTTTTTGAGTTTAAAATTTAAAGATAAGCAGGGGTAACATTTGGAGTTTTTTAATTTTTTCATAGCTAAAGTATAAAGAAATTCTTTTCGAAATAAAAACAAACAAACAAAAATCAAGTTAATTTAATGGCATTTTATTTATAATAAGTTTTTGTTAAAAAGGTATTTAAAAAAATGAAAGCCTAGCTGCTTACTACAGAAACCTTTTCAGTAATTCCATTGTTTTCCAGCTTCAACTTGTCTTAGCTTCCTGACCTTTGCATAATCTGCTTATGGAAAATAAGTTTGAAGCAATGCAACAACAACAACAGAGGGGGGTTGAAAGCTTTTGTGATTTAACCGAGGGTGTTTATATATATATTTTTTTTCAGATCCAACGATTTCTCAAAAGCCAGAGGTTGAAAGGTTTTGTAATTTTAACGTTTTTATTATTTCCAGGTCCAACGATTTCTAAAAGGGGAGAGGTTGAAAGCCATCGAGAGCGAACTGGACGATTTGGCAGAGCGGGAGGAGCGAATCCGCTTCTTCGAAAACCAGACCACTTGGGAGAAATTGGCGCAGCCGGACCGTGTCTCCGAAGCTCTCGGGCGACTCCTGAGCTCCCGAAGATGAGAAAAAACCGGCCAAGAAGAAGCCGAAAGGGAAGAAGTTGAAAGCGCCGAAGGCGAAGAGTAAAAAGGAGCTGGAGGCGGAACTTCCGACGGACGAGGAGTACATGAGAATGCAATTGGAGAAGAGTTACAAGCAGCCGAAAAAGGAGGAAGAAGATATCTTTCTCAAGAAGTGATAAAAGAACGGAATAGCTTTTGTTGTTATATGATAGCTGATTGTAGTGGGTTTTTAATAGTTGGCATATTGCTAAATGAAGATAATAGATTTTATTTAACCTATGACTATTGTTCGTATTTTAATGTTGGTTAATTGTCCAAAAAATATTTTGTTTGATTACAGATTTTATTTAATACAACGCCACAACATTACAGCCAAAAAGGATTTTTCGGATATTTTTTAATAAAAAAAGAATATAAGGATCTTAAAAGTCAAGATAATTTGAAGCTGAAATGTTGAGCCGATCCTAGAATTGAAACCTGAATGTCGTCGTTACTACGGTAAAATAAGCCACAATTTGTGTAAAATACGCGACTGTGACTCATTTGAGATTTCTAACACAACCTCACTGAGGAATGAGTCACACTCCCGTGTATTTTATAATTACAGTGGCTCAGTTTGCCGTAGTAACGACTATACTCTCAATTCTTGCCCCCTCGTTCCCGTCGAAAATTTTTTGCTGGTTCAAGTTGAAAAGGCGAGAACGGTTGGGGAAGCTAGGGGAGGCGGTTGACCCGGGCTAAATCCAATTTTGAATTCTAGGAGGCGGGGTCGGGACCTCCACTAGCTTTTTAGGGGGGATCTACCAGGGGTGCGAAATTTTGAAATCTAGAGGGGGGTCAGGTGGTGTCCGGTGTCCAAAGCAAGACAGATTTAAACCATAATAACTTTAATAATTGTTCTTTTTATAGGATAATACTACATTTCTATTGAACAAAAAGCAATATTCTGCTATAAAAAGGGTGTAAAACCCTGAATATGTGATGACAATTCACGTTTTTGGAAGAAAATTTAGTATAAAAAAAGTACCCAAAAATTTGCTGAGGGGGGAGGGAGGGTCAGATTTCAAATTCTAGAGGTCGGTCAGGGGTACAAAATTTGGGGGGAGGGGGGCCCTAGATTTTCGTCTAGGGGGGTCTCAAAATTTCGTGGCTAGGGGGCCTGGACCCCACTACTGCCCCCCCCCCCCCCCTTTCTCACCTATGATCAAGTTGTGATGGCGCGATCTAAAACCACCGTTCCCACGACTTGTGGTGTAATTATTAAAATATTTGCCGCAGTAAGGAGTACGCTGTGGGCACGACGGCATGGTCATCTTGTTCATTCAACTTAAGCGCTAAATGCAATTTGTTTGATTAAAACACAACATGGATTGTCGAAAAATAATTACAATTGTGTGGGCTTAAATCAATTAAGAGTTTTTAAATGTGATAAAAGACAAAAGAGATAATATGCTGTTGCAAAATTTAAATGAAGCCGCCACTGATTTTAGTTTTTTTTCCTCTCGAACTACACCTTAAATTGCAACATAAAAATGTATATAATTACTAACAACAACAAAACGGTACTCTGACATAAAAAATCACAATCAGCATAAAATCAATGAGACTCTGACCCATAATGTTTACAATATTTTGTGCGTTAAAAGATAAAAAAAGTCACAGTAACGCTATTTTATGACGAATGTAACTCAGTGTGTCATAATAACAACGTAAAAGAAGCAAAATTAGGCAAACACTAAATTTCTCCGTCAAAAATCTACCTTAACTTACCGCAGTTTTTTTTTAATTTATGCAAATTTTGTCACTGTTAATTGAATTACGTAATTTTTTGTGCAATATAATCATAAAATTTAATACAGAATTTTGAGTTGTAAAAGTGTTTAAAACCTTCCTACAAAATTTTTAAAAACTTGGTTTCCGGAACGAATATTTGCTGAATGTTTGTTGTTTGCTTTTGGTTAGCGAACGAATGTTTGCTTTTGGTTTAAGAACGAATATTATTGGTATAATATCTTCCGAAATAATAAACCCCAAAATCACATAAAACGTCTTTAATCAAACAAATCAAAACAAGAATTTAAAACATATTTTTGTACTAGACTAATAATTGGAAGGTTATTAATTTCACGAAATTAATTAATCACTGTAAATTTACTTTAAATCACTTTAATTAATCACTTTACATTTACTAATTTTATGGTTTTTAGGTTTAATTTAATGTTTTTAAGTGTATTAAATGCAGTTTAAAATTATTTATTTTTAAAAATTTACATGTAGAAAGAGCCTAATTAATTAAAAAAACATTTAAAATTGTTCATTTTGTTCGAGTTTCAGTTGATTTCGTCCAACCTTTACATCAGTATATAATTTGCAGAAATTTGAGGCAGAGTCGGAGTCGGTGGAATTTAGTGTTTGCCCATAATTATTTCTTCTGTGTGAATTATAGTAATGATTGCGAATATGCCGTCCCTACCGACCACATCCAGTTTTCTCCACCACAGCAGCAGTCACGGCGTGGACAAGGAGCTGGAAGTCAGATGCAAGCGATGTATGCAAAAAATACTGGTTTTGTTTTACTTTTCGTGTTACACAAACAGGATGAAAGGCAAAATGCTATACAAAAGCAACAAACAAAAAAACAGATTATGCATAAATCCAATATCAAAACTTTTGAACTAGCGAGTCTGTTCTGGACAGCGCTAAATTTCTGAAACTTTTAGACAAAAAAAAACGAAAAAAATACTTTAATTTTAGAGAATGGCCAAGGAGATTGTTTCTAAAATACAAAATAATAATATTTTTAATTCGACTTAGGTACTAAGTAGAACAAACATTCGGTTACGCAATATTGCATTTCCTAGAAGATCCCTTTACCAGAACGTTAGAAATCAAAAGAGCTTGGTCACAACTCACAATGCACATTTGTTTGAACTTTCGCCGTCACACATAATAAACAAGTGGGGCTAATCGGTGTGAGGGGTGTTAAACTCGGATTTGGGGAGACGGTCAAAATTCGAGAAAAGCATTCTTATTTTGTGTGGATGCAATTTTACCTTTATCGGTTTTTAATTTAGTAAGATAAATAGTTTAAACAACTTTAATTTTAAGCTAAAAAAGTGTTTTTATTGCATTTTTGTTGTTGTTGTTGCATTACCTGAAACTTATCTTCCCTATGCAGATTATGCAAAGGGGAGCGCTAAGACAAGCCAGAAGGGGCGAAAAAAGTTCACCTTTATGGTTTAGATTTTTCGTCCAACATTAATAACGTTGGCAACCTTTACCGCTAGAGTGTTCACTGCATGCAGTGTTCATCCATTCCGAGGTCTTCGTCTAAAAGATTTTTTAAGTTGCCTGATATTGATCTTACTATTTAACGTCGTACATGGGCAGTATAGGTGTTCCTGCAAGGCCAGTGGTACAAACTCCACACACAATAGAGCTGTATTTGTCTACTGGTTTGCTAGATGGAAAACTGCCATGTGTGGCCGACGTACAACAACCTTTTTCTAGCCATGCCAAGCTGGACTCATTTCTAGGAGAGAAAAGATCCAGCAACCAGGTGGTATCCGTAAGCCCGTTAGGTGCTGCCCGAAGGTCAGCACGGTCCTGGTGGCTCAATGGCAAATTGTATTTTTGAGCTGTCAATTGTTCGTAATTTAGTAGCGGAAGACTTGTCAGAAAGTTTGCACATTCTCAGTCACGATCCTTCCCTGGCCCTTTATCGCCTACAGGAACACGTTCGAAAGTCTTTGCCGTTGTTGGTGGATAAAAAAGTAAAAATTGTAAATTTTTCTTTTTGACGGTAGTTAAGAAATAAAATTATCCTGTTAAAATTCGCTTTTCTGCCACTGGATAATAAAAGAAGATTTTAAGAACGCTCGCCGTTGTTTTTTTTGGAAAAATATTAAGTTAAGATATTTTTCCGTTTTTTAGTAAAAAAATTTAATGATTTTTGAGTGTTTTTTCGTCGTTTTATTTTGTTGCTACTTTATTAAAATTTCGATTAAAGTAGTCTGAAGCTTGCTACCTATAAAAATTTTTATTGCTGTGAGAAAATTTATTACTGGTGTGGAGCTTAAACTATTTTGTATTGTTATTTTATCCAATTTTGTAGTAATAAACGGTACAACGCCGGCTAAATTTATCAACTTGATGGAACTGAAGAAATTAGATATTATGCTTACAACCCTGATTTTAAGTTGGTAGCTTTCCTCAAACCATTTTACCACAGTGTTTCGTAAAATTATCAAATTTTTGCTGTGTTAATTTTTCGAGAAAAAATCTTGGAATACGGAAACAAAGTTTCTGTTCAAGGTAGTTTATTATTGTCAAAACATGAAAATGTTTAAAATTACAGATCGAAGCGTCTCAACTCCACACCGGTTTACAGGGAGCCTGCTTTGACCTTGAAAATGCCATTGAGTAAGCTCTTCTATTTTGCTTTTAAATTTTATTTTTTTGTCTTTCAAATTTTGTACTATACACTTTTGAACTTGTAAAAAATAACACCTTCACATTTTCATTCTTATTAACTTAACCCTCATCATCTAAAAAACAAAAATCTAAAAATACTTACTGCTAGTATTAAATGTTTTATAATTATTATAGGACCGTGGAAGGGATGGCAAAAGCAGGGCCCACTTTTGCTAAAATCTACGAGCTGTTGAGAAGTTCAATGTATTACAAGCAGCAGCTCGACTACGAAAAAAGACGAATGTATATTGATTATATTTCAAAATAAAATGAGTGTCACTAATTACGATTATTCGGAAAGATAATGCAACTTTTGTGTAAAAAGCTTTCAAAGTATGCGGTTAAATTAAAAAAAGCATACTGTCAGAATCGGTAATAAATTTTTCCTAGTATATATCCTCCCCCAACTTAAAAAAAAATCTGGTTGAGGTGTTGTGTAAGACAGTAATTAATACTACAATACTTTAGGTTTGAAAAGTGCATTCTCAAAAGTCTAAAATTCTATACGGATGAATATTGAATAAAAATGTTTTATTTCGGCATGAATAAAAGATAAAATAATAATAATTAAAAATAATAAAAAAAATTTAAATAATTTAATGTTTTACTTTATAAATTAGAGGAAAAATACTTTTTTTAGAGAGTCGGAGAAGTTCGCCAGCAAATTGAGTCACACGGATTCAGAAGACTCCATCGTTCAGGAAATGCGCAAAAGCCAAAGTACGGGGCAGTTAAAAGGGGGCGGGGCCTCTGCGGCAGACCTGATCAGCGAATCACGAAGCAGCAGGAGCACAGTCTCCACCCCCGTCAGCGACCGACCCGACGGTAAGTCTGGGAATATTGGCGGAGGGAGTCAGAATTGTTAACACTCCTAACCATACATGGGCAACTTGGCTCGGACTGGGAAGGGTTAAACCCCGAATTAGGGGTGGGGGTTAAAATCCGAGAAGCTCATTTTACCCATATCGTTTTTCGATTTTGAAGGAAAAAATAGGTAAAAAACGCTAATTTTTAGGTTTAAAAACCTTTTTTATTGCATTTTTGAGCTTTTTACTGCTTAAACATTCATTTTGATTTCAAAACTTATGTTTTGAGGCAGTTAGAAGTTATTTTGAAGTCATTTTTCCAAAATTTGGGGGGTTAACCTTTTCTTCTCCCCCCACATCTGAGTGGCGGGGGGTTAAACCCCCATCTCAGAATTTGAGGGGGGGGTTGAAGCCCCCATCTCAGAATTTGGAGGGGGGTTAACCCCTCCCCCCAACCCCCCCTCCCTGTGCCCATATATGCACCTAACTATGACTCTGGGTTTTTTTTCGCCAGCGCCTAGGCGCCAGCTGGCGCATAGCCTCCAAATTTTAGGCGCCAGCGCAAAAATCTAGGCGCCAATAACAGAAAATTTTTTCCATGTCAACAAATGGGGCTAATATAATATTTTTTTCAGTATCATGTATGTTTTTGGATGACTTTGTATTGTAGTATTTTTTTTTTTGTTTTATAACTAAAAATTAAAAAAAAAACAAAATTGTTTTTCTTTTTCAATGCCCCATTGTGTAAAAAATTTTTTGTCAAAAGATTATAATTTAACAAGAAAACATTGGCACAGACCTACAACATCAATAAATAATTTAGATTTAACTTGGCCAGCATAATTTTTAGTATAAAAGGGTAGAACCAATTTTTGTTTGGTATGGTTGGCATAGATAAACACGGTCAAAAATCTAGGGGGGTGGCGTTTACCTCGGGTAAATGACATTTCAAAATCTAGGAGGGGGTCCGAGGGGGAGGGGTCGAACCCCCCCTCCCCCTAGCTTTCTAGGGGAGGTCGACCCAGGGTGCAGATTTTAAAACCTAGAGGGGGTCAGGTGGGGTCCAATTTCCGAAACGAAATACTTTTAAACCATTAAATGTTTAATCATAGTTTTTTATAAGATAATACTACATTTTATTGAATAAAAAGCCATATTTAGGTATAAAAAGAGTGTAAAAACATGAATTTGTGTTAAAAATTCACGTTTTTGAAAGAAAAAGTATAAAAAAGTACTTAAAATTTTCTCGAGTGGGGAGGGGGGTCAGATTTCAAAATCTAGAGGGGGGTCAGGCGTAAAAAATTCGAAAATTTGGGGGGAAGGGGGGCCCCTGGATTTTTTTCTAGGGGAGGGGGCCCAAAATTTTGAGGCTAGGGGGGTGGACCCATCCTACCCCCCCTTGTTCATCTTTGATGGTTGGTTTGAAATTTGTATATGGGTTTTTTAAAAAGGTTGTTTACAATGTTTTTTTTTAATATTTTTCGTTGGACTTCATCATCTTTGATTTTAATTTTTTAATTCTAATTTTAAAATTGTCGATTGTTTGATGAGTGGAAATTTTGGGGCAGGACTTCTAAAAACTCATTAAACTAAATTAAATAAAATTAGTGATTTCATATTAATATAAAAATAATTATTAGTAGTTGTTTAAGTAAAACAAACAGAAACAGTTTGTAAGAATCGTGACAAAATTTTGTTTACTTTTTAAGGATTTAAATATAAATTCAATTTTTTCTAAATTATTTAAAAAATTTAAATATCCCAGTAAATAAGAATTTTATTCTATGGTAATTTTAGGTTTCAATCAAAACTAAACTTCAGTACGGTAATTAGTTTTTTTTTTGAAGATTTGTACTTTAAATGGCATTTCTCGGGGTTCAAAAATATAATTTATTAGTAGTTTTCCCTATATGCCACAAGAAAAAAGAATAAATTATAAATTAGTTCAAAAAAAATTACGCGCTGAGCAAAGCGAAACGCGAGAAAAATTTTAGAAATTGGCCTTTGAAAACCTTAAAAATTTTGTTTATTTTTGTCGATTTCTCTAAAAAAAATGTAAAAATACGTGTCTAGTAAAAAATCTAGGCGCCAGGCTGGCACCTAGGCCCAAAATTTTAGGCACGAGTGGGAAATTCTAGGTGCCAGTGGCGTCGATTTGGCATTAAAAAAACCTAGCTATGATTTCTTTATTTTTTAACACAAAAAGCTTTTTGAGTTTTTATCATCTGAAAGTTTTGAGACAGATTTATGTTGATTTCGTACTGATTGTTGTGTTGTTTGGTTAGCCCATCTCGTTCATTTATCTGGGGATCTGAGAAGATTTAAAAATATGGCTTTCTTAGGGACGGATACCTTTCTCCCAACTCCTCGTACTGATTGTGATTTTATATGTCATAGTAAAGAATATATCTAAGTATTATTATACTTAAGGAAGATAATATTAGAGAATTTAGATCTTAGCTGGTCGTAAACGAGGTAAACAGTGCCAAGTGTATGAGCGATACAATTGCCGACACATTTGGACTGTCTCAACAAATCGTCGTTACTATGAAAAAATGATCCACAGTTCGTAAAAAATATATGTGTCTGTGACTCAATTTAAATCAGGACTCTATTAACTACAGATTGAGTCACCACAGTCACGTGTATTTTATAATGACAGTGGCTCATTTTGCCGTAGTAACAACGAAATACCTTAACAGCTCGGCTCCGGGAGTCGTATTAATGCTGTTGCTGATAGTAGCTGCTATAGTTAATCAAGAGGCATGATTTGAAACTAGGCCTGAAAAGTTTTAAGGTTACTTTTAGCGCAAATTTGCCCGTTCTAACATTTTTAAGGCGTTATGAATAATGGCGATCTGTTCCAAATTCTAAATTCCCCCGCTTTACTCATTACCTTTTTTTTATTTTTAGGCGTGATGAACAGCAGTCTGTTGAGTGCGGACGATTCGTCGACCTCTTCGGACCCGTTGGAAGTTACCGTCAATTCCAGAGCGGACACCGTGCTGGAAAAACTACCCCCGAAAGTTCAGCCCGAGAGCACCAGGTGGGTCGTTTTTTACCCCGAGGGCGGGTTTTTTAACGTGGAAAGTGTAACATAAAACACTAACAGTTAGCATGTTAAAAGTTATTTTAGTTGCATTTTTTTTAATTATTTTCAGGCTAACAGCTTTAATAAGCTCTAAAAAAATTGTTGCAAAATAGGGTAGAGATTTATAGGTACTCCGGAGCTCGTAAAAGGCAGACTTTGCTCCAGAGCTCCTACTACAGTACTATTCTATTACCATGTCGAGAGTTATGTCTTTAATTTCGAATTACTTATTATAGAAATCTTACCCTGTCGGCGAAAAACCCTTGTAAATTTTTCTGGCGGAAATTTTTCATATGACCATAAAAATGTTAGGTATTCTTCATGTATTATCCATTCAATTAAATAGACTACTTTAATAAGTAAAGACGAACTAATAGTTTAAAACCGTTATTTTTTATGTAAATTATCGTGATAATACGCATTAACCCGTTGCCGTGATTGCTTTTTCCTCAATTACAACTGTGAAACCTTCGTGCGATCTGTCATACTTCCGTCATACCTAGTTTTAAAAAATAGTAAAGACTATACCCGGCCCTGACTTTAAATTACTTTTTTTAATTTATTAAAATTAAATTTTATTATTTTTAAATTTAAAATTATTTTTTTATTTAGATCAAGTACACCAACTAGTGGTGCAGACAGTCCTATTGTATCAGATACAGACTCGGAACACGATCCTGAACCACAAACGCCACAAATTGAGCAGTGATTAGAAAATTCTGAGTGTTATTTTCGATATTTTAATTTATTTATTATAATGATTAGATATGTATATGATGAGTATGACTATTTTTTGTCCGCGTATACGGACACAAACTTTTTAATTTATTTTGCGCTTAAATTATTTTTTCAAGGATAAAATGTTAGAAATTGATTAAAAACTATAAGCACCTTCCACGGGAGTTTTTTAAGAAAATATAAAGTATAGGAGATACTACAGTAGTGAACCGCCGCCGGATTGAAGATGCATCATCCGAAGATTTATCGATATATTATAGTAATATACTTTATTTTTTATTAAAAAATTTCAGTACAAGCTTTCTTTATAAATAAAATTTTTTAAAATACTGATGGGCAGTTTCGGTTCCGGTTGTTCCGGGCAATGCATTCAATTTCGGCACTTTTTTGTTTTTCCAATGTAACTTTTCACTGTATGGCCCGATTTTCATGTTTGATAGCTCATTTTGAAGCTTTCACGTTACTGCGTTGCGTCACAAAAGTTTCATTGTACGAAAGTAGTTTCTTTCCTTAATTAAATCAGTTTTTAAAAAAAAGGAAAATTGCCGAAATTAAATTTGTGCATTTAATTTCGGCACTTTACAAACAATCAATTGTTTTCAGTCAAAAAATCATCATTTTCAAAAATTTAAAAGACTATCATTATCTCCAGACAGTTTTCTTTAATTTAAGCTTCTACTTGTTGTTCAAATGGCAAAAAGTTACTGCTAAAATGCCAAATGGTATCAGAATGAGCAAAATTTGGGAAAAAAGCGCATTTGATTTCGGCCCTTTTTAAAAAGACCCCCTTAATCGACTTTAAGTGCAGTGCTATAACCCCTACACATTTCAACGTTGTCTTTTAACTATTTACAACTACAATTTAACACCCGACCACTTAATTCAACCCGTTTTTACCTACAGCATTATGTGTGCCGAAATTACACTATTTTATTTTATAACGATTGCTCACTACAGACGTAACGTAGAACCATAGGGACTAAAAATTCGGAAAATAGACTAAATTTTACGAGGACAGTTTGATTTTTAAACCAATTTATTGCGTAATCATGAAATGCCCATGTTCTAAAAACGAGTAACAAATTTATTTTTTATAAATCGCACAATTTAACATGAAAATATCATAACATAACAAATAAAAAGCTCGTGGCAGTAATCTACATATAATTAGCTCTCATTTGAGCTATCAAACGTCGTATTCCGTCCAGGATTACCAAAGATATAGTCCAAAATCAAAAATGCCCAATTCGGAAAAGTGCCGAAATTAAATGCACTACCCTATACGCATAAGTGAGCAAAACGAATGGGTTTCTATGATCAAAACGAATCAAAATATAAAAATTTAAATGAACTCCAAAAAATCCTAAAGTTTACGCACTTATGCGTTTATATTTTTGTAATTAGAGCCATGTCTGAGTTTATTGACATCAGAAAATAAATTAAAATTTGAAAAAGATAAGCAGTTATTTTATTTTAGCCCTTAGTTTAAGTTTAATCACTTATAAAACAAGTTTTATACTTTGTCCTTGGTGTCCAAAAACCAACCAGCCGAAATTTCAATTTTAAGTGGTACTTTTTTCGTTTTTTTAAGGGATTTTGATCTAGATTAAGTAAAATAACTAAAAAAACGCTTTAATGTCGCTGAAAATAGAACTTTTTGATGTTTTGTTGGACGTTTTGAACAAAGGAGGAACCGCGAACTTTTTTTATTAATGTTTTTAATTTGTTTTTGCTAAAAACTAAAATCATTGTGATAATTATAAACTTTCTAAGGTTGTGGTTTTTTGCGCATGTTTTTTTTGCTTTGTCTTTATTTTTAATCTTACTGGCTATTTTTGTCTATATTTTACTGGCTGTTCTGAAACCAAAATTTTAGAGGTGGGATAAGAACTGGAACTGAAAGAAATATCTAAACCACAAAGGGTGGCTTATTAAATAAAATTAATCTAGTTTTCAATTATGTGGTGTGGACAGTGTATGGTGTGGACAGTGTTTAGGGCAAAAAGGTTAAAAAAAACTTTTCATACTTTTCAGCTTCATACTTTTTCCATATTGTCGGAAACAGGAAGCCAAAATTTTAATTTTAGGTAACAAAAAGCGGCTTTTAAAGATTTTGACCTGAATATGAAATGCCTAAATTTAAAAAAACGCTCTTAAATCGCCAACAATTAAACAATTTGATGTTTTTTAGACAATTTGAAAAAAGGAAAAATCGCAGTGCAACATTTTTTTTGTTTTTTTTTTTGGTAAATATGATATTTTTTTTGTTTTTGCTAATGTTTGCTTATGCTTTGTTTTTATTTTAGCTGGCGAAATTATGTATACTAATAATAAACTAACAAATTTTAATAATGAGTGGTTGGATTTTGAAAAGTATCCACACCACAAAGGGTGGCTTATCAAAACAGATAAATCTAGTGTTCAATGCAGAGTGTGTGTAGGACGACCAAGCAGGGCAAAGAAAAACTTTGAAAATGAGTAACATGGGATATTGGGCTTTAAGCAATCATTTTGAAAAACCGACTTACAAAATAAACATGTCGAAAGCACCCCAGACCAAACTTTCTGCGTTTTTTTTCAAAAAAAGATAAGTTGAAATCAGCTGATGCTCACAGAATTAAGCTCCAGTAATAAAATTCCCACAGTTCCAGTTCTGCAAACTAGCCAGTGATCCTTTGAAAGTAGAAAAGCTAAAACAGTTCAATGGGGACTACGATCAACTTGACACTTACTTTTCACTGATAGATAGAGTCTTCTTCTGAGTATGTCGAGCTCTGGAACGTTGTGAAGGTATAAGTAATTGAGATTGAGTTTATACTTTTAAATTTTATAATTTTTCAATGGTTGACATAAAGCATTGGTTGAATTTTATATATAGCTAGCTTCTTGATTTTTAACGCATTTGATAAGCTTAGTTTCTAAAGATTTATAGAAATTTGTGACTTAAATTTGAACGTAATTTTTATATTACACAAATTTGTCTCTTCTAGATGATGCTCTTATTATCACACGGAAATGCGTCTGTTGAATCTGGTTTCTTGGTTAATAAATTGATCCTAGTTGAAAATCTTTCTGAAAAGTCTTTAATAGCACAGAGAATTCTATATGACCACATTCAAGCAAAGGGTGGGCATCTTAATGTTGACGTAAACCGTAAACTACTATAAGATGAAAAAAGGAAAAACAATCCAAACTTAAAATGCAGTTGAAAGAACTTAAAGAGGCTAAAGCCCAAAAAAGACAAATAGGGTAGTGCATTTAATTTCGGCACTTTTTTGTTTTTCCAAAGTAACTTTTCAATGGTCCGATTTTCATGTTTGATAGCTCGTTTTGAATCTTTCACGAAACTGCGTTGCGTCCCAAAAGTTTCACTGTACGAAAGTAGTTTTGTTACTTAATTAAATCAGTTTTTAAAAAAATGAAAAATTGCCCACAATTAAATGTATGTGCATTTTAATTCGGCACTTTACAAACAATCTATTGGTTCTCAGTCAAAAAGTCATTATTTTCAAAAATTTAAAAGCCTATCATTATCTTCGGGACCGGGACAATTCGCTCCCGCCAATTCGCTCCCGCCGATTCGCTCCCAGACAATTCCCTCCCGGGACAATTCGCTCCCGGACAACTTCGCTCCCGGGACAATTCGGTCCCAGACAAGATCACTTCCCGGGACAATTCGCTCCCAAGACGATTCGCTCCCGGGAGTTTTTATAAACGATAATCTTAT
>JASAMX010001116.1:0-12965 GCA_030248175.1 Microlaimidae sp. YZB2_3 | reverse complement strand
TCAATCGATGGATCAATTGTTTAAAAATTTTGAAAAAAATATATAGTTACACAATTTTTGTTTTTATTTTTATTGTATGTAGTTTTTCGTTCAAGTTTTAGATGACATGTAGCGAACAATATATTTTTTTAATTTTTTCATGGTTTTCATGCAAAAAAAACGATTATCCTAAAAATAAAAAACAAAACAACATTATCTATATAAATTAATAGACATTGTGGCGTATCCTACTTTAGTTGAAAAAAAAAATGCGCTCAGGAAAAATAATTTCAAAGCTAGTAAACGGTACAAAAAAGTTCACTGACATTAAAGTGAGATGATTGTACAATGTACACCATGAAATAGTGTTAAAGTTACGTACTGTTAAAGTGTTTTTATAAATCTATCAGTATTTTAAGAGACTAAAATCACTTGATTTTCTATTAGAATGATTTAAAACAAAAAATCTAGGAAACATAAAAATCTAGATAGTGCTCAGACTTATTTAGTGTTCCAATCAGGGCACACCCAAGATGGGCTTTTGAAGGCTCTATTTAGGATTGTGTGTCTGACTGATGTACGCGGCCTACTTTGTGACTGTGACTCCTGTTTGAATGTCCAAATCCAAAACTACTGCTTGTAAACGAATTATAACGGTTTGGCTACGATGATTTTACAGTTTATCAATGAAATTTTTTTACAAAACTTGTCAAAAACAACAATATAGGGTCGTTGGAGCCTAAGGCATTTGGAGTCGGACAATGTTAAAGCCAGTTTTGACACCTCAGTCAAAGCTAACGCGTGTATCTTAAGGGTGCGTTGAGGAATCAAACTTTTTTTGTCTTCGATTTTGATAATTTTTTGTGATAACCTTACGCCTGCGTCCAATAGCCCACAAAAATTTTTGAACAAAATATCTTTGTTGGTTCAGGAGTTATGCTCCCCTCCCAAAAAAAAATGCCATTTTTCAACAATTCTGTACGTGAAAGTTTGCTGAATAGGTATAACGATTTACGTTACAAATAATGCACAGTTTACGATTTACGTGACAAATTATGCATTTCAACAATTCTGTACGTGAAAGTTTGCTCAATGGGTATAACAATTTACGTTACAGATTATGCGAAAGAAAGATGGTACTTTCTATTTTAATTTGTGACCTTGATCGTTAAGATTGGTGCATTATTTATCGACATATTGCTTTTTCTGTGCGAAAAACCCGGGATTTTTCCGTTAAAAACAGCAAACGACGGCAGTGATTTTGTCAAAGTTTGCCCAACCTTTTTTTCCTTCACTTCGTGTTTTTAGCAAAAAAACTCGAGTGCTTTTTGTACGAGAAACGCAATATCTCAACAAATACTGCAACATTCTTAACGATCAAGATATCAAATTAAAGTAGAACGTAGCCGCTTTCTTTCAATGCATAATTTGTAATTTAAGTCATAATTTGTACCCAATGAGTAACTTTCACGTACAGAATTGTCGACAAACGACGTTTTTGGGGGGTGATAACTCCTGAGCCACTGGAGATATTTTGTTGAAAAAAATTTTGTGGGCTATTGGGGGCAGAGAAAATGTTTTCACAAAAAATAATCAAATCTAAAATTAAAAGTTTGACTCCGCACCGCACCTTAAGATACACGCGTTAGCTTTGACTGAGGTGTCAAAACTGGCTTTAACATTGTCCGACTCCAAATGCCTTAGGCTCCAACGACCCTATATTGTTGTTTTTGACAAGTTTTGTAAAAAAATTTCATTGATAAACTGTAAAATCATCGTAGCCAAACCGTTATAATTCGTTTACAAGCAGTATTTTTGGATTTGGACATTCAAACAGGAGTCACAGTCACAAAGTAGGCCGCGTACATCAGTCAGACACACAATCCTAAATAGAGCCTTCAAAAGCCCATCTTGGGTGTGCCCTGATTGGAACACTAAATAAGTCTGAGCACTATCTAGATTTTTATGTTTCCTAGATTTTTTGTTTTAAATCATTCTAATAGAAAATCAAGTGATTTTAGTCTCTTAAAATACTGATAGATTTATAAAAACACTTTAACAGTACGTAACTTTAACACTATTTCATGGTGTACATTGTACAATCATCTCACTTTAATGTCAGTGAACTTTTTTGTACCGTTTACTAGCTTTGAAATTATTTTTCCTGAGCGCATTTTTTTTTTCAACTAAAGTAGGATACGCCACAATGGCTATTAATTTATATAGATAATGTTGTTTTGTTTTTTATTTTTAGGATAATCGTTTTTTTGCATGAAAACCATGAAAAATTAAAAAAATATATTGTTCGCTACATGTCATCTAAAAACTTGAAGTCTTGAAAAAAACTACATACAATAAAAATAAAAACAAAAATTGTGTAACTATATATTTTTTTCAAAATTTTTAAACAATTGATCCATCGATTGAAACTTTTTTTTTATTTTGACTAACTGATTTAATATTAGCAAGTTTTTGAAAAACGACCAGAATTGAATTTTTATTTTTTTCTAAACACCAATCTAATTTAAACATAACATTTTTAAGATGCTAATAGAAACCCATATTGCTGTAGAAGGAGAAAGACAAAATTCTAACGCTTCATTTATCCAACAAATTTTTTGGCCATAATATTTCTTCCAAAAGAGGAGTAAGGAAATTCTTTTTTTTGAGGGGTGGGGGAGGGAGAGAAATATTTTGACGTAAAACTAGAATAGTTTAATCCACCTCTCTCTCTTCCCTCCCTTTCCCACAGGAATTTTTATTCTAAGAAATATTCTGTAAATTTCCAGTTTTGCAGGCAATTCGTTGTGGAAATAATTCCTGCGCAATGTGCCTATTGTAAAAATGCATTTAATAAAAAACATCATAACCGCACGATTTATTGTTTTCAGATTCGCTTACATTTTACAAAAGTTTTTAGATTACATTACCCCATATGTACAGTTTAAATGGTAAAAAGTTCCAAAGAAAATTTCCCAAATGAAGCTGCTTCCAACCGTCTTTGCGCTCCCATATGCTGTATCCCATTATCATATGTATATCATCTGTAAATTTTTTGAAACCGTAGACATATCCCACCAGGACAGTTTCCAAAATTATAATCAACGGAACTAAAATTCATTAGTTTTGGAAAAAGATAGAGGTAATTTTGTTAGTTTCAAAAGGAATACACTCTAATGACAAACTGCCGCGCTTACTGAAAGCGCACGCTTTCACTGGGCACAACGGTTGCTAAAAAAACTGGAATTATAGGCAGCAAAAAGTTACACACAGCATCATAAGCCTTTATGGAAGATGCATTACACATTTTCCTGCAGTTAGATAACAGAGATTAAAAACTGTATTTTAATAATTATTTATTAAATTACCTAATTTGTATCCTAAATGCAAATTTTTTAAGGGCTAAAGTTGGTTAATTTTTGTATTTGTTGTGAAAAGGTGGAATTAAAAAAAATTCTTCGTTCTTATTGGTTTGAAAAAAACGTCATTACCGCACAATTTTAATTGGTCCCTTCATGTCTGCATTATAATTTTCAGCGTCAGCCAGATATAGATCAACCATAGTAAAATCTACAGCTTTGAGGTAATCAGTAGTTTTGTCGTATGTTGTTGTTGTTGTTTGTTTTTGTTGTTGCAGATGTTTGTCGTAAGTCAATGTGTGTTCAAATCACTTAAAAACATTCGATGTGCAAAAAAACTTAATTAAACATTAAGTAAACAGTAAACACAGATTTTTATTAAATTCTGAATTAATAACCTTTTATGGTCGCTTTAAGACCAAAAATAATAGTAAATAGTATAAAAAATATAATCATACAATAAAACTATAATAAAGGAACAGAAGAAAATTACCCATAATAGTGTAAATAAAACCGTCCAATATTTGTATCGTTATATTACCATATCTGCTGACTGTTGGAAGAGTGATGAAAAAAAGGGTGAAACATATGATACATACTAAAAAATTATTCAAAAGCTTCTTTTAATTTAAGGTTAGTAGATATGTGGTTTTTTACTGTATCTCGCTTAACGATAATATTTTGCAGTAAATTTGGGACGATCTGCATAAATTGAGATGAAAACAAATCTAAAAAAAGTGAGACTTTTAGGTTTAAAATATTTTAAAATGTTCACAAGACAAACATTTGTCATTAGGCGTATTATACTGTCTAAAAAACTAGCATTGTAGTTGTTATATTTTTTAGTTGATGTCCCACCATTCGCGAAAGATTGCTGGCGAAAAATTTGATTTAAGACATCGTAATTGCTTTTGTTATCTTTTTTATGGGTTTAAGAAAAATTGAATTGCAAAACGTGTATATATTATTTTTTAAAAATTTAATCACAGAAAACATTAAACAACAGTGGAATATAGGAATGTTTTAATCCCCATTTAGTGTAAAAATAAAATGCGTTTAGCAATAGCAAAATTTCTTACACCAGATAAATAGGATCCCTTTTTTGATTGTTTTTGATTTTTCACATAAACACTAGACTCGTGATCGAAATTTAAGCTTGTTTCTGGAAAATAACATTTTTTATACTGTTTTTTGTTTAAAAAAAAATAAAATTAAATAATTACCAAAAATCCGGCTGTACTTTTTTATAAAATCGAAGCTATCTTCAAAATACGTAAGTAGAGTCTGTACATATATTGCAGTCATATTAACCATTGTCACGACGGTAAACTAAATTTTGTTATATTTTTATAACATACATATTAGATTTTTATTCTACAATTAAAGCATATTGTTTTAAAATAATTTAATAAAGTAGGCTTTCATTGTATATAAAAGCATTTATTACTTTATTGTATATAAAAAACTGATGATACATTTTAGATCATCATTTTTGGCAGGTTATACTTTTAAAGTTTGACAGAACTTAAGTGCACTAAGTAGAATTTTAGTATTGGCGTATTTAAGGCGCACCCACTTAAGGTTTGTTGGTTTTAAAGTTTTAAATCTGCTTAAGAAATGAAACACATTTTTGTGATATATATCTTTAACATAATTTTGGTGATTCATACTGAGGCCGGTCCACTAACGGCCTGTTAACTACCAGCTAAATTTGTCGGCGTTCTTCAAATATAACCCACTCAATTACATACACAAATACTCAAGTATAGACAAACTAACAGTTTAAATCCCTTATTTTTCATGTAAATTATCGTGAGAATACCTATAAATAACCTAATCGTGGACTTTACAACCTAGTTTCCCTAAGCAACCTAAGCAAAACCTCAAAAAGGTAAATTTAAACTTTAGTGTAATATTAAGGTTTTGCTTAGGCTGCTTAGGGAAACTAAGGTCTACAATCCACGATTCAGGTTGCTCATGAGTTTTATCATGACCAAATTTTTAAATTTACGTGTTTTTCTTAAAAATTATTAAAAAACTATTTAATTTTAATTAATTGTACTTGAAAAATAACGGATTTAAACTGTTAGTTCATCTATACTTAAAGTAGTCCATGTAATTAAGTGGGTTATACTTGAAGAATGCCAGTTAGTCAACTACTAAAAATAGCTTTTATTGCTTGAATTTTGTTTTTCTCAGTAAAATTTCAAAATTCTTTTATTTTAAATTGAAAAACATGACATTTTCATAAAATATAATGCGTATTTCCTTTAAATACAAGCTAATAATAGTTATAATTGGAAATTAAAGCAGTTTTTGTAATTAATTCAATTTTGTAATTAATTCAATTTGTTATATTAATTTCTAATTGCAACATTGAAAAACCATTTATTTTGATTAATCACTATAAAATATATTTAAACTATAATATATTATCATAAAACTATTAGAAAAACCATAATAGGTTAGTTAACATGCGCTTAGTGGACTGGCTCCTGATGTCTTGGCAAATACTTTACCATAAAAATTATAAAATAATTTGAAAAATATAAAATAATTTAAAAACTAAATTTTTTCGGGCGTTTTTTATAGCCTATTTTCTTTTATATTTTTCGGCAATACTTTTCCCGCCTTGCTTACTACTATATTATTGGACCGGCTATGGGTGCCTAAACCCATTTGACCGCCCAAAACGCTATATCAATACTGTTGTTGGGATAGCATTGGGTTCATTAAGAATTTGTAAGGAGATGGGGGTTTTATGAATGTTCATGATCTTTCTAACATTAAGGCCCTAAGCCTGCGTTTGGTAGGTAATCTAACCGCGGGAGGACTTGTTTTTGACCAAGAAATTTTATATTTTTAAATTGAGAGTTGCGCCGCCATGATGATTTAAAATGTATTATTTACTTTTTATGTTTTGGAAGCAAACAAGGCGCTGCTTCCGCTTGTAGGCAGACCGCAATGGTCATACGGTAAGGCCTAGGCCCCATCCCCACGCCAATGCATACGATTCATAGGGAGGCAATTGTCTTACTAGGGTGGCGGTTTTAAATAACCAAATCAATCACGACATCTAAGGTGGCGCAATCCATAGAGCAGACTGTTTAAGGGGTGGGTGTTTTTTTAATAAAAAAAACATTTTTTCTGATAAGAAAATTATTACTGACTCATTAAAATAATAATAAGATATAAAAGTACGCGTATTATAAATTTGGTTTTTGAATGTTGTTATAAAAAAAATTGTTAAACTTACTAAACAAAAAACCAAAAAAGGCCATGGGTGATATTGTGGGTACATGCTAAACATCTGCTCAAAAGCCGAGACGGTAATGCCTATTAGAGGTCCATAAAACACATTGTCAATTGACTTATGGGACTCGTATGCCAGGTGCCCAAAGATACCAGCGACACTGAATATTGTTAATAAACTAAAACGAAAAACAATATAGTACATTATATTTTATATATTTTAGTTTTTTAAGTGAAACAGTTGAATTTTAGACATGGTCTTATATTAGTAGAAAATGAAAGGCGGGGTGAAGGAAGAGAACCCATGTTTACAACTACAGTTATGTATTTGTTAAATAATTACCATCACTACTGATCAAATAACTTCTTAGCAGAAAAGCTATATTTAACAAAAAAACAATTTTGTGGAAATATGCTGAGTTAAGTTATTTATACTGTGTTTATTTTTTACGTTTTGTTTTTAATTATAGGACAGTGAGTTGTTTAAAAACAGTAAACCATCTCTATTTTGCTATTATCATACTAAGAGCCGGATATACTTGAGTTTGAATGGACTTCCTAATCTCTTTGTATAAGATGGAAATTGCTGTTCATATCATCTCACACAATTTTAGAGCTCACTACTAATGCGGGCCAGTGCAGCATCATATGACTAAGGAACCTTGTTAAAGGATTTAAGGAAACGCTATGTTATGACTATTACTGTAACTACTAATGAACGGCTCAGCTATGACGTCACAGTTATGAGCCATTATTTTTAAAAATGTTACTGCAATCTTTTTAAAACTTGTTACAATTAGAATTTTTAGCTCCATTGGAGTGCAAACTTCTAATAGGGTCTAAATCGTCTTTGCAAGACAAGGTAAGTCGATGTAAGTGACCGCGTGGCGATTACTTAACCAATGTGATGACGAAGGTCAAATAGCTTGCATTTAAAATGACATGGTTTAGTGTTAAACATCGCCACAGATTTATGAAGCTATTGTTATAACTTTCAGCCAATGGATATTTACTAAAATTACATGCTTCTATGAAAACGGTCAGCAAAAGGTTGTTCTGCTTGCTTGTTCTTTTTTTAGCTCCTTTCACTTTGATTCTCGCAAAAAAAAACATATAAGCTCAAATCACCGCGATGAAAAATGTTTACTTTTAAGTTAAATATGCCATTTTACCTGAAAGCAGAAGTTATTAATCCCGCCATTAGACCATCGCGAATAAAGTCATGGTGAAATCTGTTATAAGAACTGGCGCTTATATAGACTCCTATAATTATTACAAAATATTATTAAATTACTTAACTTGTTACAAAATTAAAAACATAAAATTTAACTTATTACTGTGATAGTTTAATTTCTATCGAAATTGTTTTCTTCTGGTTCTAGAGGCAAACAACACGTGTCTGGTTAAGTTTTTTAGTAAATAAAATTAGGAAGTCATGAAGAAAGCATTAAATCAAAGCAATTTGGTCTCTATTAACTTTAGACGTTTTGATATGGGTTGGTATTAGTGCAAAAATTTTGCTTTGATTTTATTGGTTACATTTGCGCCTTGTTGTTATTGCCAACACAAACAAATAAAGCAGCCATATCTGGTCCGCCTTTAAATAAACTTTTAAGTAAAAGTCTTTAACTAAAAACAAACTCTAAAAAATTGTTGAATTGCTCATTTAAAAATTTATGGACGCTGTACCAAAAAATCTGAGACACATGTGTTTTACAACCGTCTGAGTCATTGGATTTTGACTTTCCACTAAATTTATACACAAAAAGGTTGCTACCAATCAAAAACAAAAAAATTCTTTTTTGTTAGACAGCGCCATATTATTATTTGTAAATTTATCATTAAATATTAGAAATAACAGTTAAAAGTCAAAAATAAAATTAGAAATAAATTTCTGCTTGACTATATATAGGTTTTAAGATAAGGTAATTTAATTATTTGCGCAATATTGTTAAATTTTAAGGTAAGATACATCGTTTTCGTTTTCAAAAAATACCCAAAAAAACTCCAAAAAACATTAGAAAAATAAAAAAATGAGAATTACAAAGTACCTGTGCCAATGTTTGTACTATAAATTGCTTGGCTTAATGCCGCTACCCATAAAAGGGGATCCTTTAATTTGCATACATCAAAAGTAAGCATAAACCTAAATTTTATTCATCGATTATATTACTGGGATTTATGCAGTTTTTGGCTGTTTCTTTTATGCGCTAGTTGATTTACAGATAAAATTTTAGCCTAGGTCAATTTTGGAACTGTTCCAACATTATACATTATTTAACAATCCTAACACGGTTTTTAAAAACCAAAACTATTGTAAGAAGTTGATTTTAAGTCAAAAATGATTTAGGGTCAATAAAACCGAGGGAACTTGGAGCTGTAAATTGGAAACTTAAAACCGCTAATAAAAACCTAATCGAAACATAAATATTAGTCCAAAACAATTTTTTTCTTAAAGGTTTTAATTGTTTGCGGCTCCAAGTTTTAAAAAATTTTCAATGACTTCAAGTTCCCTGCTTCTGGCTCTATTATTATTACTTTTGTTGTTGTTGTTCTTATTGAATTATAACTGTGATTATTTGTTTAACAACTGTGGCAATGTTATAACCAAACGTTACATAACCCTTTTTTTTAAACAGAACTTTGAAAAAAGATAAACTAGCCTATTAACAAAACATTATATGACCCATTTTTTAAAAAGAAATTTAAAAAAAAGTTAAACTAGTCTAATAGAAATTCTTAAGAGTACAGTAGATAAAAAGAGTCTTCATCCCTGGATAATTTTTAAAGAAAAATCAATTGGACTGCCTGTATATCGACATGTGAATGTCTGTATACAGTTTAAAATAAATGAATTTTAAATACAATGCTTGTTGTTTTTCAGCAGTGAGCGACATAGTTTATTATTGTTGTCAAATAATATTGTAATTAAAAATTTTATGCTTTCAGCAATCAGTTTTTAACACCGTTAAAATGGGTAATTTTTTACTGCTAAAATGAATAGTAGTTTTGATGTAAAAAATCAAACATAAATGTGAAAATTTAGCGATCTAAATTGTTTAATGGTCTATGCGACTATGAAAAACTGCGTTATGTTGTGGATTTTTGAAAAAAATAGTACCATATGAACACCTATAGAACAAAGCAATTTATCGAAATATTCGACACAGGTCCATATACAACCAGTGCACATGTTTTTTTGATTCTAGGACACGAGGGTACTGGACACGAAGGTACCGGACACGAGGGTACTGAGCTAAGAAAAAATGCGTTTGCCACAAATATGTAAATTTTTTAGACTCAATGAGCTGAATTTAATTTTAATCGTTTGAACGCGTAGACAATTAAACGTTACATAAGTCGTTTCGTTTTTAATTATAAATAACATTTCGTCGTTACTACGGCAAAATGAACCACGGTCATTATAAAATGGACGTGACTGTGACTTATTCTGTAGTTAGAAGGCTGCTGTTTAATATATAAAATGAATCACAATCGCATATATTTTACACGAATTGTGGCTGATTTTGCCATATGTAGTAACGACGATTTTTTTTGCTTATGTATAATGCAATGTTTAAAAAACATCATGCTAAAACACGAAATTTTTGAAGGTTATTTTACACGCAATTTATACCACATCTGGAAACACATTTACTCATTTAAAACAAGGCAAACAAAATATGCTTTTAAAACCCAAAGACATACAATTGTTAGATTTTTTCATGTATGATATTTTATGCATTTAAACCTAAGTACAGAGTCGCGAGTAAAACAATCCGACAACGGACCTTTCGGAAGTCTCCAAATACCCATTGCACCGTAAACTTTTTTTCCTAAGCCTAAGCAAAACCCAAAAATTAAGCTAAACTTTATCATAATATTTTCAATAATAGTGTGCTTTTAAAAGATACAGAATAATTTACTGCTAAAAAAAGCCAAGCAATTCTTTTTTGGAAAATATTTTACTAAAATGTTTTTGAAAGGTTATTAATGGCGGAATTATTTCCGATTGTTTTTGCAGTTATTTTTCCTAAGGCGTTATTACAAATTGATTTTTTTCAACACACAACAAAAAATAACCACAAAAATGTTTTTGACAGCCCAATAAAAGCATAACAGCAACTTAATGTTTATTATCTTTAGTAATTCGTATCCATAGATATTCCTTTTTATGTGATGTAATATTTTTACTTCTTTCTATAATATTCCTTAATTATTATGTTTGTATGTATTTATTTTTTGCAAATCTTGAAATACTTCAGCCAATTTGTTTTAGGGTGCTGATCGCTTATCTTCCATGGGAGTCGCGAATCCTAATGGGATAAAAGCGGTTGGTGGGCTGACTTTTTGGTTTAATGTATTTCATATTATTACTACTAGTCTTCTGTTTTGTGGTGCATACAAAATCAGTGCAATGTGTCTATTGCTTATGTGTGTCCCTGCTTAGTCAAAATAAAATACAATACAATACAATACAAAATAGATTCTCAACATTTTTAAACCTAGTTATTATATAAAAAAAATTCACGAAAATGTAGACAAATTACACAAAAATGTTTTTAAGTTATGAAATTATTATTTTTGTTTTATGTCTTCTCAATAATTTTATTTTTATAATCCTATCTTTTATAAGTTAGTCAAACAAACTAAATAATATTTAAGTAAAACAAACTATTGTTATGCAATAAGTTTATCCCGCTTTATGCGGGAAAGGTTAGGTTTTTTTCTCGTCAGTACCCTCGTGTCCAGTACCCTCGTGTCCCCCCTTGCATGATGAATCGATTTTGCTGCGAGGTTGTGGTGAACGCAATTTTTTTAAGCCCAGTACCTTCGTGTCCAGTACTCTCGTGTCCAGTACCCTCGTGTCCAGTACCCTCGTGTCCAGTACCCTCATGTCCAGTACCCTCGTGTCCCGTTCCCGTTTTTTTTTCGTTTTGAAATATCAGGGATAAAACCATCCTTTTTTCAGTTCTATTATTATAAAGCATTTTTACAAGGCTACCTAAATTGATAAAAGATAAATATAATTACTTCATTCCTTTTTCATAACCTTCTCGTGTAATGACAAAAAACAACATTAAGATCACAAGGACAAAAGCGATAACCACTGTAAAATAAACCACCTAAAACAAAATCTTATTTTCTTGCATTCTTTACGAAATTTTTTTGAGCTGTGATTGAAATTTTGAGTTACTTATTTTACAACGTTATATTTTCCCTGACATTTTTCCTTCCCTCTCCCTTTTTCTCACATCTATAAAACAGTTTTTTTTTATGATTTATTTTATTATTTGTTTTAGTATATTCAAAAAATTGCTTTATTCTGGGGGCTTGGGGGAACGATCGCCCACAAGAGGAATTATTTTTGCAAGGTCGCCCATTTTTGTTTATTTTTAAGTTTTAAAAATTTAGCGCATCCTAAATGTATAAAATTATAAGTTAAAAGATAGTCAAAACCTTTCCATTTAAACTGAAATTGTTTCAATGAGTAATCTACTTCACAAAGTAATAAAGTTATAAAATCACTTGTAGCCAATTGGTGCTTATGAAAAAAGGAAATCTTTCATTCATTGAAGATTAATTTGTTCCCAAGCTAACTAATGGGGCTAAAAGTGATTCTATCTAGCTTTTCCCACAACGAATCCCACAGAACAAAACATATGACGTTATCACAAATACTATATGACATTTTGAGGGTCCTTAAAATCCTGACGTGTACAAACATCAGGGAGCCACGTCTTCGCCAATATTCGCCAATCAGTAATGTTTAAATGAGGTTTCTGTAAATAATTAAAAATATTTAAGTTGTGCATTGCGTGCATATCATATTACAAAAATTGTTACAACTGCTTTTAGCAAATAACGGTCCAAAGATCCCAGCTCATAAGCCTTGTGGCGAATGGGGAAGGTTCACAAAAGCATAAAGAAACAATTTTTTATAGGATATAGTACAAAATTTCAACGCTAGGATAACAAATAAATTATTTTGAAAATTGCACCATAAAACAAATATGAAAGGAGACTATTTTAAGCAGTTTCTAGTACGTAATAAAAAAGATTAGCCTTGAAATCGACTTACTGTTAAAAAGAAACAAATCAATTGTATGAAAATTAAGCGAAAGTAAAACTATTTATTTTATGGTTTGTTGAAAACGACTTTTAAACAGTTTTTAGTTCATATTTGAAAAAAATGTTTACCTCTATTGGCTGGAGGATACCCCCAAAAAAGGACGCTTTGGACCAAAGTTTACAATCGGCTTTGCGCCATTACGCTCAGCTTTTTAAGACGTTTATGGCCTCTGTTTTTTGTTCTCTCTATATTTAAAAAATTATGCTTTACCTAGCTAAAATTTTTATTCCATAAAGCAAAAA
>JASAMX010001111.1:0-13562 GCA_030248175.1 Microlaimidae sp. YZB2_3 | reverse complement strand
TATATGTGTTTCTTCGTTCAGTTACGTATTGCTCAAACTTTTTGAAGGAAAAATAAGTAAAAAGAGCTAAATTTAGATCAAAAAAGCCCTTTTTATTGCATTTTTGAGCTTTATCTGCTTAAAACATTCATTTTGACCTCAAAATTTAAGTTTGGAGGCAGTTAGAAGTCATTTTTAAGACATTTTTTTCTTCATTTTTCCAAAATTGGGGGGGGGGACCTTTTTCTCCCCCCCCCCCACTTCTGAGTGGGGGGGTTAAACCCCCCTTCTCAGAATTTGGGGGGGGGGGTTAACCCCCCCGTGCCCATGTATGGTTATTACTAAATAAGTATGTGAATTAAGGATCTGGTATGAACAAATGGAGGTACGATAGGCATCATAGATGTTTTTTTTTTGGGGGGGGAGGCAAAGGGGTCCACCCACCCCACCCCCTAGAGCCAAAATTTTGGACTCCTCCTTGAAAAAACCCAGACCTCCCCCCCCCTCCCGAACAATTTAGAAGTATAATTTTTTATTTACTGTCAAAAACACGGTTTTTTAGTTAAAAACAGTGTTTAAATACACTTTTTAGGCCTAAATAGGCTGTTTTAGTATGTAAAATTCAATATTAGACCTAATCTTAAATTATTGATTTAAAAAAACATTGTTAAAAAATCGAACCCCTGTGACCCCTCCCTAAATTTAAAAACTCGCATCCCCGGTCGACCCAGGAGGGTCCGAACTCTCTAGACCCCCTCCCCTAAAAAATTTTGGCATTCCACCCGGGGGTGGATCCCCCCTAGCGGACTCGACCAAAAACATCTATGGGAGGCAAGAGCCTCCCAGCGGAGTAAAGAGAAAGAGGATTTCTTATCATGGGCATAGATGTTTTTGGTCGGGTCCGCTAGGGGGGTCCACCCCCGGGTGGAAGGCCAAAATCTTTAGGGGCGGGGGTCCAGACACCCCTGGCTTTTTAAGGGGCTCAAACCCCCTTAGCTTTCTAGGGGGGAGGGGAGTGGTGGGTCAAACCATACATGGGCAAGTTGGTCCGGAGTGGGGGGGGGGTTAAACCCCAAAATAGGGGGGTTAAAATCCGAGAAACGCAAAATACCCATATCGTTTTTTTTTTCTGGAGTGCATTTTACCCATATCGTTTTTCGATTTTGAAGGAAAAATAGGTAAAAAAACGCTTATTTTAGGTCAAAAAGTCCTTTTTATTGCATTTTTGAGCTTTTTATTGCTTAAAACATTCATTTTGACCTCAAAACTTCAGTTTAAAGGCAGTTAGAAGTCATTTTAAAGACATTTTTTTTCTTCATTTTTCCAAAATTGGGGGGGTTAATCTTTTCTCCCCCCCACTTCTGAGTGGGGGGTTAAACCCCCCTTCTCAGAATTTGGGGGGTTAACCCCCCAACCCCCGTGCCCATGTATTGGTCAAACCCCTCCTAGCTTTCTAGGGGGGGGGGTCGAGGGTCGACACAGGGTGGAAGATTTTGAAACCTAGAGGGGAGTCATGTGGGGTATAATTTCCAAAACAAAATACTTTTAAGCCATTAAATGTTTAATAATAGTTTTTTATAAGATTATACTACATTTTCTTAAATAAAAAGCGATATTTAGGTATTAAAATGGTGTAAAAACATAAATTTGTGTTAAAAATTCACGTTTTTGAAAAAAAATTTAGTATTAAAGAAAGTACTTAAAGTACTTTTCTCGAGAGGGGAGGGGGGCTCAGATTTCAAAATCTAGAGGAGGGGTCAGGAGTAACAAATTCCAAAATTTGGGGAGAGGGGGGCCCTGGACTTGTTTCTAGGGGGGGGGTGCAAAATTTCAAGGCTAGGGGGGGTGGAGTGGACCCCACCCAAACCCCAACCGTGTTTTTATATTGGTACGATTTTTTAAAAAAGTTTTTTAAATCATTAATTTAAGTATTTTTAGGTCTACTATTGAATTTTATATACTAAAACAGCCTATTTAGGCCTAAAAATGTATTTAAACACAGTTTTTAACTAAAAAAACCGTGTTTTTGACAGTAAATAAAAAATACTTCTGAATTGATCGTGAGGGGGTCAGCGTCGCTAGGGGGGGGGGTCAGGCCGGACCGCTATCGATCTTTTTTTGGGGGGAGGGGAAGGGCCCCTAAATTTTTTCTGGGGGGATCCAAAATTTTGGCTCTAGGGGTGGTGGACCGCTCTTTCCCCCCAAAAAACATCTATGATCATGGTTTCGTCATGCATAGGGTCAGAATTATAATATGTACCCAAACACCTTACGAAAAGTTTAATTTATTATTTATAATAGTGATGTTCTTGTTTTGTAGTTTAATGCTCCGGAGCTAACCGGCCATATAAAGCGGAAGGAGGTCTGGAGATTCGCCCCTTATATAAGCGATTTTAAGCTTTTAGTACAATTTAAGTCACTGTATATGCATTTTTAAGACTACTTATATATTTTTAAATAAATTTTGAAGCAAAAAATTAGTTTCCAAAAATTTGAAAAAATAATCCCTGGCATCGCTCTAATAATTATTTATAAAATTAGTATTTTGATAAAAATGGATCGGAGCTAGTTTCACAGGGCAGAATAGTTTTATTTAACATCAATGAATTATGCCTTTATTATTGAACGGCACAATTCATTGAAAAGCTTAAATAAATTACCAACTTAAACTTTTCGCAAGCTTAAAAATTTAGTTAGTTAGTTAGTTAGTCGTGCACCCAGTTGTTATACTTTTAATTTTAATTAGAATTATATTAAAACAATAGAAATATGCTTTGCAATGCAATGAAGTATGTTAGAACTAGAAGCATTGAGGTATAACAAGATCCACCTGAAGACACGTTTACAGCTAAAGGCGCTTACCTGGAGGCCCAGGGTTTACCACAACTATAATATGAATCACCCAAGCTATTGACAAATCAAGAGAATTCGAAATAGCCATGTAATATTAAATTTTGAAATGCAGGATGTAAGGAACTTTTAAAAATCCATATTTGTTTGCTTGATGTAAGGAATATTTTGAAATGATAATCTAGTTGATTTTCAAAACCAAAAAAATTCAAAAATTTTTATTTTTTTGAAAAATTGTAAAATTTTATGTTCAAAAATTAAAAATTTAGCAAAATAATGTTGATTTTTGAAAAATTCAAACTATTTTACATAGGTAAGAACTAAATTTAACCACAAAACAAATTACCGTAGGTTTTTATTGTCATTCAAAAAAATCAATATTTTTCCAAAAAAATTCTTAAAAAAGTCGAAGGCACCAACTTCAAGGGGGTACCACAGACACCCGCGTTTATCAAATTGAGCTAAAAATGCTCTCATTGTCATTCAAAACATCTGAAATATCACATATATTAATTTGAACAAAATCTAAGACTATCGATCTGACAGCTTGGAATGAGGGTCTCCAAAATAACAAATTATTACAGAACGCCACTCTTAAACCTGTGTTCGGTCCGGTCCGGGATTGCCCTCACGCCTTCTAAGTGGCTATGCAACATGTCTTGATGTCTTCCCCCGCGCTCAAAAATGAAAATAATACTAGAAAATATTCGCCATTTTTGTAGTTTTTAGCTTATTTTTACTTAAATTGCTTTTTACTTTCTTTTTTCTCTTTTTTGCACATTCCAATTAAAAAAAATGCCGCTTCATTTTATACCATACACATAAGGTGTTTTGGGGCACCCCCCACCTAGAGCCAATATTTTGGGACCCCCCTAAAAAAATCCAGGGCCCCCTTCCTCCAAAGCTCGATAGCGGTCCGGCCTGACCCCCCTAGCGAGGCTGACCCCCCCCCCTCTCCCGACCAATTTGGAAGTATATTTTTTATTTACTGTCAAAAACTCGGTTTTTTAGTTAAAAACAGTGTGTAAATACACTTTTTAGGCCTAAATAGGGTGTTTTAGTATTTTAGTACATAAAATTCAATATTAGACCTAAAAACACTTAAATTATTGAGTTAAAAAAATTTTGTTAAAAAATTGGACCCCCTGTGACCCCCCCTAAATTTGAAATCTCGCACCTAGGACATAGATGTTTTTTGGGGGGACAGAAGGGTCCACCCCCCCTTGAGCCAAAATTTTGGACCGCCCCCTAGAAACAATCCAGGGGCCCCCGTCCCCCCTTAAAGCTCGAGAGCGGTGCGGCTTGACCCCCTAGCAAGGCTAATCCCCTTCCCCCTCCCCCTTCCCGACCAATTTGGAAGTATATTTTTTATTTACTGTCAAAAACACGTTTTTTTAGTTAAAAACAGTGTTTAAATAGACTTCTTAGGCCTAAATAGGCGGTTTTAATAGGTACATAAAATTCAATATTAGACCTAAAAACACTTAAATTATTGAATTAGAAAAATTTTGTTAAAAAATTGGACCCCCCTGATTTGGGTCAAAATTTACAGTCACAAACATGGTTTTGTAGTAAAAAACAGTATTTTTGTACTCTTTTTATCCACATATATGTTTTTGGAAGGTGTAGCAGCATAGGTGGGCAGCCTCTTGGATTTTGGGGGGGTGTCTGGCAAGACCCAAATTTTGAAGTGAGGTTGCACCCAATATTTCCGCGCTGCCTTAAAATGGGCTTAAAACGCGTAAAAAACGTAAAACAAGCTTATAAATGCTTTAAAACTGTGTAAAATTAAAATAAAACTTTATTGCAACTTTTAAATTTTATTTTTTAATTCTTTTAATAATAGTGTGTATATATATTCTTATAATTAAATTAGAAATCATAGTTTTTTTTAAAAAATTATGTAATAATAGAATAGTAATTTTATTTTCTTGATTATAAAGTCAAGTATCACAAACTTTTTAATCCATAATCTTATATTTAATTAAAGATTATATACATACATGGCCGTAGCCAAGGGGGGTCTAAACTAAATCCCCCTTTTGGGTCGGCAATGGGAAAAATTTGGAGTTAGGACCCCCCTTTTGGGTCGCCAAGGATAAAGATTTGGGGGTCTAGAATGACCATTTTTAAAAAATTTTCTCGCGCTTCGCTCAGCGCTCCATTAATTATATAGTCTCCACTTGAAAATTTGTATTACTTTGTTTTGTAATCTTGGTATGACCACGCTTGACCCACCCCATTCTTAATGTTTTAATTGGTCTCCACTTTCAAATTTGTGTTACTATGTTTTTTAATCTTGATACGACCACGATGGAACCCCCCCCCTTTGGATTGTTATAAAGTGGTATAAAGGTTAGAAGTAATTTTAAAAATATTTTTTGGTACTTTGCATTGCTCAGCTGTAATTTAATGTACTCATTTTTCAGTTGAAATGTTTTGGAATTCGGAAATTTTAAGGTATCAAATTGTTTGTAAAAAATTTTTTCTTTGTTTTATAGACTTACTTTTATTGAATACAGCGGAAAATTATTTTTAGTCCTTTTATAACGCTTAAAAATTTTTCTGCAGGAGGCGAATTTGGGAGGGGGTGTCTCCGGGAACCCCAAATTTAGGGGGGGGGCGTGTCAGCAAAAATCGAAATTTTGGGGGGGGGGTATCGTATAAACACCCCCAACCCCCCCCCCCCTCCCCCTGCCCACCTATGTGTAGCAGGCGGGTTATGACCTGGGTGAATGAGTGGCGCGGTGAGAGAGAGTAAAGTAGTACTGTGTCCAGATGTTTATTAATTGGTTTTTTTACGATATTATTTTAATAGTTTATTATATATCAGGGTTTTGCAATTAGTATTATTATTCCCAATTGTAAATCGATGCAGGCATCAAATCAAACCGCCGAGGTCAGGGAAGGAACACAGCCTTTAGGGGCGGAGGGTTTCCTGCGTCCTGTTGTCCGTGGGGTTGGCCGGCGACGATAGGGGGGGGGGGTGGTGGCGAGAAAGGTGGGCGAAATAGGGGAACGGGGATTTCAAAGAGGGAGGAAGAGGTGACTTCTTTTGTTAGCTGTTGTAGCACAGATTCTTGCTTGAGATAAGTCCTTTTTCGCTGTTCCTTTGGCTGCAAGGAAATATTCCGTTTAACCCTTAGATCCGTGACCTTCATTAGGAGCGGCAGCACATGTAACAGACTTGTCAGCAAATAATAATCCAGATAGTTCCGTCACGCTTGTCTCCTAGCCGTTTAACGACAAAAAGGCGACTTGTTTTTTGGGGCCGAAAGTTACGAAGAGGAATCAGAAGTGTAATTCCAGAATCCATGCACCACTGATTTCTCTTCCTAACTCCTGGCTTATATATGCATCCCAGCCGTCTGGGGTCGTGTGCCGATAATTATTTCACAAATAGGCCTGGCATTAAAATTTTATTTTTTAAAAAATAAACTGAAGTTTTAAGGGCGTAATAAAATCTACTTCGATTTCAAAAAATGAAATTTTTCCAATGAAAATTGTTAATTTGTAATCTTCATATTTTAAAGTAGTTGCAAATTTTACTTTTATATTTAGGAAGACAATGATACATACCAATTTTTGTCAGGAGTTGCTATTACTCCCAGAACAGAATTTATGGATTTACGGAAAAAGGTATATTTTTATTATTACCTATATTAATCTAGATCAGCATGGCCGCTTGCGTGCGTATTGTTCGTGCGTTTTTAAATTTAATACGAGTTTTGTGTTTAATTTCTCGTTTTGGAATATAAACCAAATGTTATCCTGACACAATCAGTTGGTGCGTTTGTACCATTGCAAACCAGTGCCTCGTCGGGAAATCCTCCCGCTTTATTATTTTCTTAACGGCTGTGCGCCTCTTCCCACGTTTGGGTGAACCCCCCCCCTCGCTCAAAATTCAAAAAAAAAAACATAGTAAAAAATATTCCTGATTTTTTTAACTTGTTTAAGCGATATTTTTGCAGTTTTTAGCCTTATTTCTTGCTAAATTTAAGCCATTTCGGACCCTTTTTGTTCACTTTTGTTTTCCTTTTTTTCTCATTTACCTACTTTTCTTTTTTTTGCGCATTCTTGGTTTGAATATTCCTCCTCGTGCGACATGCCCCACCATTTTGGAAATTCCCACTCCCCCTATTTAATCCTCTGAAGTGACGGTCGACAGGTTCGCTATTGGGAGAAGTTGAGAGATCCACTGTAACTGAAAGCTTTTTTGCAATATTTTATATTGATGTTTATATTATATTAATATTAATGTATTTAATAAAACAGACGATTTTAATTTTAAAGTTATACGTTACGTTCGTAAATCCAGTAATGTGAGTGTAAACATAGGGTTAAATGTATTTTTTACGCAAATTGTTGGAATTTCTCGCATTTGTTCAGATAAAACATATTTTTATGATAAAATTTCTGTACTATACTCGGATTTTTTACAATTGGGCTTTAACAAAAATGAACTTTATGAACAGTTAAAACGATTTTTTGTAAGATATAAACCTCTTATGGCCAAGTTTGAAATTCATAATAATCAAACTTTTAAAAAATTTTTGCACCAACATCTTTTTAAATAATTTTAAAAAGCATACGTACATATAATTTTAACTTATTAACATTTGTATACTTAAACTTATAAAAGTTTCCGTCTCTACTTAGCTTACGCTAAGTAGTTGCTTATATTCTCTACAAAGCTTAAGCTTTGTAGTTGCTTAACATTTTTTCTCAAATAATTTTTTTAAAAAAATACAATTTTTTAAAAAAAAATTATTTAGGGTTATACAGGTCTGTTTTAAAGTTTACGGCAGGTCTTTTTTTATTTTTTCAAACTTTAGTCCCAGAAAATTATCATATCTTTTATGCAAATTTCTATTGTTTGTATTTTCTGTTCATTAACGGTTTACATCCACAACTTTTAATTTGTTTTATTCTGTAGTACAAGTGATTTTATTTTTAATTCCAAAGATGTTTTTATTTTTTTATTTTTTATCCATTAAACGCGAGTTTTCTTTCGTTTTTTTTTTTTTTTTTTTTTAAATTTTTTTGTTTGTTCATTTTAATTTTTGTTTTTAGTTATTTTGCGTGCACGTGATTTAGCATGTTTTGTTTTCTTGAAAGACGCAAATTCGCCTACTGACGAGCTCCTGTTCGCCTCCTTCAAGTAGTTTGTTTTATTAAAAAATACGTCTAGGAGATTAAAAGGAGCGAAACGTATTTTTTAATTAAAATTACATTATTTTTGGTTAATTTTAGCACATCATGTGAACCATTTATTTATTAATTTATAATTTTTGTAGGCTGTTTTCATGGTATTTTTACTTTAATTTTTTTATGAATGTTGATCTTGGGTTTTTTCGGTTTCCCTCTTAGTTTTTGTTTTTGTTTTTCTTATTACAATGAATTTTGTAATTTTTATATATATATTTTTTTCAATAATTCATAGATTTAAAACAAAACCAGCATTTTGTTTTCTGCTTTTTGTTACTTAGTCAAATTTTCGTCTTTCATATTAAAATATTATAACCTCAAATTTCTATAACTACAATGAATCAAAAATAAATTCTATGAAATAAAAAAACGGTAATTTTTGTTCTGTATTGCAAATGTTTTACAAAATTCGAGAGGCTGCTCGCTGATGATCATGTTGTTGTTGTTCATTGCCGGGGCATCAGGTGATACCCTCTAGGAACTTGACCGCATCCACTGGTCTTTCCCATAGATCTTCTATTTTGAGTGTCGTTGGATGTTAGGGCATATACAAAGGTGTTTGACGTCATTAGGTTTGCCCGTGCAGTATGGGCATTCGTTTTTAATGGAGTTGTTGATTCTGGATTTGAACTAGTTGAGGTGATGGCATGGCAATGTCTGGATCTAAGTTGTGTCAGGAAGGTTCTTGACTTCCTGGGGAGTTGTTGTTCGCTTCTGTCGGTCGATTGGTGGCGGATTTTTTTTTTAATAGCGCATTAGGTTGGAATTGCAAAATGTTTTCTTTGACGAAATGTGAGTGGATGTTTGATTAGATGGTTTTTTCTGTAAGCATGTGGTTTTAGAAACTTTTGGCTGTTGGTCCAAGTTTTGATTGGAGGGTATGTTTCATCTCTTTTGGTCTATGGTCATTGACTGTGATTCTGTTAGATGATGTGTTGGCTGCATGGTTTTTGTTAAAAATTGTGTTGAAAGAGGGTTGGTGTGGTTTTCGATTGGTAGGACTTTAGTCTTTTGATGAAGATGGTCGATTAGGGCCATTTTGTGGCAGCCGGTTGCTATCCTGAGGGCCGAGTTTTTGAAGGTGAAATTTTGATAGATTGGGTGACCATATTGGGGCTCCGTAGTTGATAATTGGGCGTCCTATATCTTTGTAGGAGGTAGCTATTGTTTCTTTCTGTTGGCCGCAGCTGGTGCCAGCCATGGCTTTGACAATGTTATTGCGCCTGGATGCTCTGTTGTTTATGTTGGTGGCATGCTTATTGAATGTTAGTTTTGGATTGAAAGTAACACCCAGGATTTTGGGGTTTTTGTTTGGCGGCAAAAGTTTGGAGTTACCACAGTTTGCAAAAGCAAACTGTGGTATCGTCAGCATAGGAGACTATAGCTGGTGGTGGTGGTAGGTCCAAAATATGGAAATTAAAGAGGGTTTGTGAGATTACGGAGCCTTGGGGAACTCTTGTTTGAACTATCCTGGCTTTGGAGGTGAAGTGTCTGAAAATTGTTTTGCTGGTTCTACCTCTGAAGTAACCACTTAGCCATCTGATGAGGTAGGCTGGAAGTGTGCTGTTGACTATCTTGGTTATTAGAATGTCAATGCTGATTGTGTCAAATGCCTTGGTTAGATCCAGGGCGGCTACTATTGTACGTTTGGGTGTATACATGGGCACGGAGGGGGGGGGTTGAGGGGTTAATCCCCCCAAATTCTGAAAAGGGGGGTTTAACCTCCCCACACTCATAAGTGGGGGAAGAAAAGGTTAATTCCCCCTCCCCCCAATTTTGAAAAAATGAAGAAAAAATTCTTTAAAATGACTTCTAACTGCCTCCAAACTAAAGTTTTAAGGTCAAAATGAATGTTTTAAGAAATAAAAAGCTTAAAAATGTTATAAAAAGGGCTTTTTGACCTAAAATTAGCGTTTTTTACCTATTTTTCCTTCAAAATCGAAAAACGATATGTGTAAAATGCACTCCAGAAAAAAAAACGATATGAGTATTTTTCGTTTCTCAAATTTTAACCCCCCCCCTAGTTGGGGTTTAACCCCCCCCCCCCCACTCCGGACCAACTTGCCCATGTATATTTGGATGGAGCTTTTTGGTTGAATCCGGTGGCTATGTTAGTTGTAAGTTGAAACAGGGCAGTTGTTGTTAAATGTTTGGGTTTGAATTCATGCTGACCTGGGTTTTTATACCTAAAATTATGTTTAAATTTAACCTAAAATTTTTATAGCTGGGCAGAGAAGAGAAATTGGTCTATAGGAGGTTGAAATATAGGGATCCTTTCATGGTTTTGGCAGTGGTATTATGAGTGAAGTTTTCCAGATGTTTGGTATGTTATTTGTTTTAAATGAAAGATTGAACAGATTTTTTGGTTGAAAAGTTAGGTATTTGATTCCGAGAGGACTGAGGTTTTTGATGTGAAATATGGTTAGATTGTCTGGGCCAAAAGCTTTCGAGTTGTTTGCTGTTTTTATCGCTTTTTTGGCCTCTGCCGTTGTAATTTCGGCTGTATCCTTGTTAAGTTTTTTAATATTTCTAAAAAATTTACGGTTTTCTTTTGGAGTTTTAAAAGGTTTATTTAGTGTGAATTGTTTGTTGAATTTGTTGGCTATTCTAGAGGATTATTGATTTGAGTTCCAAGTTCCATTAAAATTTATAGCTGAATTTGGTGAAGGTCAGGAATTATTGTCCAGTGATTTTATTGTTTTCCAGAGTTTTGTTGGGTTGGCTTTGTGGCTGAAGTTTTCCAAAAAAGAGTGCCATGTTTTGGTGGCATTGGAGCAAATTTGGTTGTGAATATTATTGTTAAGCTCTTGTATCCGGGCGGAGTGTGGGTTGGTTAGGGGAAGTGTATCACGCTCATTGATAAGCTGAATTGTTTTGTTTCTAGATAGGGCTGGAAATTTTTGCGACAACCGGCAGGAATGTTGTGCGCGAAAGCTTTGTTCAAGATTGATCTAAACATTTTTCGTCTCTTTTGACCTCTGTTGCTTTGGGGGTGTTGGCATAGGTGGGCAGGCTCCCGAATTTTTGGGGTTATACCTGACCCCCCAAATTTGGGCGGTGTCCCAAAAAATTTTTGGAGTATACCTCAAATACCCCATCCCATTTTTAGCGTTTTTAGTACTGGGACCCCCCAAATTTAGGGAGGGGGGGTCCGGGGTAACCCCAAATTTTAGGGGGGGTGTCGGCTATAGTCGGGATTTTTAGGGGGTATAACCCCCAACCATACATGGGCAAGTTGGTCCGGAGTGGGGGGGGGTTAAACCCCAAATTGGGGGGGGTGTAAATCCGAGAAACGCAAAATACCCATATCGTTTTTTTTCTGGAGTGCATTTTACCCGTATCGTTTTTGGATTTTGAAGGAAAAATAGGTAAAAAACGCTAATTTTAGGTTAAAAAGCCCTTTTTATTGCATTTTTGAGCTTTTTATTGGTTAAAATATTCATTTTGACCTCAAAACTTAAGTTTAGAGGCAGTTAGAAGTCATTTTAAAACATTTTTTTTTCTTCATTTTTCCAAAATTTGGGGGGTTAACCTTTTCTCCCCCCCCACTTTTGAGTGGGGGGTTAAACCCCTCTTTTCAGAATTTGGGGGGGTTAACCCCCCCAACCCCCCGTGCCCATGTATGCCCCCAACCCCCCCCCCCTTCCCACCTATAGGTGTTAGATAATTTTGTAGCTGGTCTAGTCGGTTTTGTTGAGATTTGTGAAAATTTTCCAGGAGCTATTGTCGTTGTCTCTATTGTCGTCATTGGAGCTATTGTCGAAGTATTTGGATGCTGACGATTATAGGTGGGTGGTCCGAGCTTAAAGTCGTTTGTGTATTTCAGTCTGTTGAGGTGAGGAGTGAGTCTGAAACTAAGGAGATATCCGGTGATGTTGGGTTTCCAATAGAGAGTTTTGCCAACAAGCGGCCTTTTCATCAAAGTCGGTCTGGACCATCCGGCACGTTCCTCGCCTTGCTCACCCCATCTTCCCACTCTCGGAGGAGATTAGCCACTGCGGCGGGGTTCGCCCAGAGGTTTTCTGGTCCCAAAGTAGTTAATGTGTGTGCTTGTGCATGTGAAAAGATGTTGTGTTAAGTGTGTTTGTGTTTTGCATAGCGAGCAGTTTGGTAATGTGTATTGTGTTGGATGGATTTTATGTAGGTAGGAGTAAAGGAAAGGATATTTCCCTGCCCTGAATTGGGCGAGGGTTCTCCGGACCTCGTGAGAAAAATTTTCTTCCTCGTTATTTATTGCCGATGCGTTTGTTTGCAGTAATTGGGTTCATTGGAGTGTTGTGACTGTTTTTGTGGATTTGTTGTTTTAGTGCTTTGTATGTTTTGTTGTGTGTGTCTTGTCTGTTGATTTGTATGTTTGTTGTGTAGTTGTTGTTGTGAAAGATTGTTTGCTTTTGGAGCCTGTTGGGTGCAGGTTGTTGTGTTAGGGTGGTTGAGTGTATTGTTTGTGTACATGGCCGCTATTTTTACTTGTTTAGCGTCAAGTTGAATGTATGTTGCTAGTGGGAGGACTTCGGCCTCTGTTTATGTTGTTTGTGTCTGTAGTGTGCCCTGTTGCGACCCTGAGAGCAGTGTTTTGTTTTGTATTGTTTGTAGCTTGTTGATTTGTGTGTTAGATGCTGTGGGCCCCGAATTGTGCGGGCGTACTCGATTATTAGTCGAGTAATAGCCTTGTATGTGTGTATTAGTGTTTCTTTATCAGACCTGTGCACTGCCCCCCAATGGGGTTAAAATGGGGGGGTAATTCCAAAACGGGGGGGGGCACGGAGGGCAACTTTTTTGAAACGGGGGAAACAATAAAACGGGGGGGCAAGCAGGGGAGAAAGAAAAAAAGAGAAAAAAAGGAGAAAAAAGAAGGGAAAAGGGAAAAAAGGGACAAAAAAGTGAAAAAAAGGTAAAAATAGGTCTAAAATGGCTTAAAATACATTGAAATAGGCTAAAAACTGCAAAAAATTCGCGATGGCGTCATCATAGGTCAAAATGGTGTCATATTTTTAGGGTACTTTTTCATTTTTGGCGGGGGGGGGGGAACCCTCCAATAAACCGGGGGGGGGGGGGGGATTTTAAGAGTGGGGACAGGTGTGCTTTATGTTTACCCCACGATTTATATGGAGATATATATATATATATATATATATATATATATATATATATATATATATAGCTGTTTGAGCATAGGTGGGCAAACTCCCGGATTTCGGGCGGGTATGGTATACCCGACCCCCGAAATTTGGGGGGTATAATAAACATAGGTGAGAACGGTCGGGGAAGCTGGGGGTGGTGGTTACCCGGGGTAAATCGAATTTTGAATTCTAGGAGGGGGTCCCAGGGAGGTCCGGACCCCCCTAGCTTTTTAGGGGGGTCAACCCGGGGTGCGAAATTGTGAAATAGGGGGGGGTCAGGTGGGGGGTTGTGTCCAAAGCAAAACAGTTTTAAACCGTAATAACTTTAATAATTGTTCTTTTTATAGGATAATACTACATTTTATTGAGTAAAAAGCGATATTCTGGTATAAAAAGGGTGTAAAA
>JASAMX010001110.1:10000-22457 GCA_030248175.1 Microlaimidae sp. YZB2_3 | reverse complement strand
GTTCAAAAATTGTTTCTTAAATTTTAGATTATTGGTAACCGTTTTTATTCCGTATTCTTTCACATGTTGAATCCTCGGCGAAACCTTTCTGTACATTCGAATTTTCGTAGTTATTCTTCATAAATTGTTTTTTAAAGGGTTGAGCCAATTTCATAAAAATTGTTTGTAATTAATTTACATCTGTAAATTAATAAACGCATGTTTTTCTTTTGTATTTTTAATTAAAAAATATATTATTAAATTGCGTTCAGAATCTCAAAAATTTCAAATTTATAAATTCCGTGAATTCCACAGTTGTATACGTATTTTTAATTAAAAGAATATGAAGAAATTAAATACGTTTATTAATTTACAATTTGCAAAAATTTTTATGAAATAGGCCCTTGGTTCGCAGTGCATCACTTAAAACGTATGACGTAATGCTTAGGACGCATGCTTGACGTATGACATAAAACGCAAGGGCTATCAGATTACACGATCACACTAAATGTATGAAGTAAGAAGTTTCCTTTGTTTTTGCATTAAAATAATTTAATTTTGACGCTTTAATGGCCGACTCACATAATTTAAGCTTGTGCTGGTTTTTTTTATTTATATAAATACTCATAAAAATTAAGACTGTTGTGGGCCAAAGTATTAAAACAATAATTTTTTAAAAACTCCATAATTCCTGAAAAAATTCTAAGCTTTTCCGTCAAAAATATAAACGCCCACGTGCTCTGTATATCTAGAAATGGTTTATTATTATTATTTTTTTTAAACAAAATAAGTTTTTTGGAAAAATTTTCATGGAAAAAATAGCACTGGTACACAAACATTCATGCTAAAACATTTAAAAATCCGTTTTATTAATTTTATTCAGCAAAACATTTGTTCACTGCGCAGTGAGCATGCAAACTGAAACCGTTACAGCTGGTACGGTAGCAGTTATGCAAATTTTAACATGCGTACAGTATTACGTGCACCTAAGTATTTTCTAGGTCATACTGAGAGTAAGCATACATGGGCACGGGGGGGGGGGGGGGTGAGAGAGCGTTAACCCCCCCCCAAGATAATATAAGAAGTGGGATTTAACCCCCCTCTCTCTCACTCGAGAGAAGTGGGGGGGGGGGGGGGGGAGAAAAGATTAACCCCCCCCCAATTTTTAAAAAATGAAGAAAAAAAATGTCTTTAAAATGACTTCTAACTTCCTCCAAACTTAAGTTTTGAGATCAAAATTAGTGTTTCAAGCAATAAAAAGCTCAATAATGCAATAAAAAAAGGTTTTTAAGCTAAAATTACTGTTTTTTTAATCTATTTTTTCCTTCAAAATTTAAAAACGATATGGGTAAAATGCACTCTAGTAAAAAACGATATGGGTATTTTGCGTTTCTCGGATTTTAACCCCCCCCCCCCTCCAATTTGGGGTTCAACCCCCCCACTCTGGAGGCGCAACTTGCCCTATGTATGCAGAAGTAAGAGTTAACCGCGGTGAAGTTTACACAACACCACGATGTTCAAAGAAACATACCAACAGTGTGACGAAGATTATACCGTGTGGACTAAGGTTTCTTCGTGATAACTGTAGAAAAGACAATCACAGGAACGGGTTAAATATGATAGAATAAACTGATCAAATTTAGGTGTTACGTCTTAAGTGTATAAGTCATACGTTAAGAGTTATTTATTGTGAACCCAGCCTTAACTTTAAATTATAAGTCATTAACATACCTGCTGCTTTGTGTTTGATAAGAATTTTGCGTTTTAACTGATTTGGTGAAGGGAGTGGAACACCTTTTTCAATCTAAATTTATATAGAATTCTACTTTATTGTTTCTATTAATTATTTTTCATTAACTATATTATTAAAATATATAACCTTTAATTTTGAGTACAAGCAAATAAGTTTCAATATAATATTACTGTGATGTCTAAAAAAAACTGCGCGCTTTTTCTTCACAGGCTTTGTAATGTTTTATCAGTACAAGACATCTTTTTAGATTTTTTAATTTACTGAAATGTTGTGTTTAAATCATTTTCAGTGTGTCAGACAAAATAAAATATATTTTTGTAAAATTTTTGCATACTGATAAAACATTTCAAAGTCTGTGAAGAAAAGCACGCAGTTGCTTCAAAACGTCAGAATATAGTTTTATCGAAGTTTATTTGCTTGCAATCAAAATTCAGGTTAAAGCTCAAAAATTAATCAAAAATGTTAATATTGAACACTTGAAACCGGTTAAATTTACATTCTTTTAATAATTTACTTAGTTATTAAATCTAATTTTAAAGTACTTTTTAGGCATGTGCCTGCCTGGGGGACCCTTGTGTATGACTTGTGTGACGTCCGAAAAATTGAGTTTTTTGATAGCAGTAATGCGAAACAATTAGCTTTATTTTACTAAAAATTGGCCAACAAGACTTTGACTTGCAATCTTCGAGCTTAACACCTTATTGACTTATGTTGCATCATCACCATTTTTTTAATATCCTAATTTTTAAATATTTTTGTTGGTAACTGTTATCGAATGTTAAAAAGATTTTGTTGATATTTGCTTGTAAAATATGGCTAAGAAGTTCATATAAGCGGGTTATTTCAGTTGCGTGGTTTTGGTTTTTTACCAAAGCACAAAAAAGCGCGAAAAGTTAGAATGCTCTTTAACTCCTATGTGTATCAATTTTTTATCCAGTGCGCTGTTTTATAAATGTTACGAACTTTTTATTCTTTGTAGTGTCGTAAAAAGTAATGATTTTCGATTATTTTAAGTAAAAGTAATTCGAAAAAATTTTTAATTTAAGTAAAATAAGTGTAAAAGTAATTTGTGATTTTTACTTTAGTAAAATAAAAGTAAAAGTAACGGTGAAAATTTTATTTAAATAAAGTAAGATCTATTTTTTAAGTAAAAATATGAGTAAAAAAGTATAATAAAATTATTTTGAAACAGAGCAAAACGCCCATTTTTGGAGCTTCAGAGCTCCGTCTTAAAGTTTTTTTGCTAATTTTATGTGTAAATTTTCATTTTGATAAGTTTTTGATCCAAATAAATGGTGTTTAGCGTGTTTATGGCTTAAAAACCTTTTTTTGCCACTCATTTTCCAACAAGCCCGTAGAAAATTGAGTCCTTGAAATTATATAAATTTTACTTAAGTTAATCTAAGTATTTGTTAAAAAAAATCCGAGTAACAGTAAAAGTAAAAGCAATTTAAATTTCGAAAGTCAAGTAAGAGTAAAAGTAAAAGTAATTGAAATTTTAAAACTCAAGTAAAATAAAAATAATCCAAAATCCATTGCTTTTATTAGTTTAAGTAAAAGTAAAAGTAATTTTACAACACTACTTCTTTCTTAATATTTACAAAAAAGGAGTTTTAATGGTAAAGCATAGAGATTTATGCAAATTTTATAGAAAAACTTAGTTATTCTAAAAATCCCATTATTAAAAAGTTTTTTTTGCAAAAGTTTTAAAGTTAGAAATTTTCTGTAGCTGCCAGATGTGAATAGAGTACGCCAAAAATTTAAAAAACGCTATTTCCGAATGCTTGTTGAAAGGTTAATAATGGGTTTTTTTTAGCTAAAACATACATTTATTTTGTATAATTTACAAGCAAATGTTGCGTTGAAAAACGATCAAAAAACAAAATAATGATATTGTATTGTTTTGTACAGTTTAATTAAAAACAATTTTTTGCGTTGATTATATTTTTGAATTTTAGCAGAAGGCTATGCGATATATACGTCCATAAATAAATTAATTATGTACAGGATTGGTAGGCAAAGGTTCGCTTAGCAAAAGGTCCCCCAGTATCTCCTTGCAATATTTCGCCATAACAGACTGTTGCTTGGTAGTGCAATGGTCTTCAAACGATAGAACCACTGGGAAATCACTTGTTTTAAATGCGGATTCCGCTATCGCTTCCAAAACGGCCTAAAAAATGACGATTTAAATAACCGAAAGCAGTAGTTACAGTATTATTTATATTTTAAATAATGACACTTCGTTAGATTTAGGGTCGATGGAGCCGAGGAAACTTGGAGTTGGAACTGAGAGCCAAAAAAAGTAACTTGGAGTCGTAAGTTAGGAATTTATAGCCGAAAGTGAAAATCGCTAAAACCTGTCCCACCCCCTAAGCGAAGCCTAAGTCCAAACGAATTTTTTCTTAAGGGCTCCAAGTTCCCATTGTTCACAGAACAAAATTCTCAAAAAAAATTGGCCACTTCAAGTTCGGCTCTAAAGACCCCGTACCTTTGGTTAACAAGGCCGTTGCCAGAGAGGGCTGTAGGGGTAACAACCCCCCTTTTGAAAGGGCGGAAGTAAAAATTCGAGGGTTCCAAGGGAAGAAATTTTAAAAATTTTCTCGCGCATCGCCCCGCTTAGTGCTTATATATATATATATATATATATATATATATATATATATATATATATATATATATATATTCTTATAACATTTTATTTAAGTTATGTTTTTGATGACCAGCAATGACAAATATTTAAAAAACAGGTGTCATATATAGAGCAAACGGAAAACATGTAGGACCCAGAAAAGTTAGTGATGAAGTCAGTTTGGAATAGTAAATAAATAAAAGCTGTCCAAAATAGGGCACCCTGGCGTTTTAACCAGTTAAATGAAAAATATGCGCAATTTATTAAGATATAACTATAGAAGTTTCTGGTTGGTGTAATTTACTTTTAGCCAGACAGAGTTAGTTAAACTTCTCCGTAGTGTTTTCTACACTCAACAAACAACTGTTTATATAATCGTGTAAGTTGACATAACCAACAAAAAATTCGTACCAGTATGATTATGAAATGCGTTGTCAAAATTGGTTGTTCCGTCAATTAATTTTTGGCCCTCTTATCTTTTTACTATTCCACAATTGTTTAGGGTAACTGGCTTAAATTGGATTAATATTAATTTCGGTCACAGGTTTTTATTTCTGGTATGCACATAGTTGTGAGATGAAGTGCGTACGGTTAGATGGATCTTTATGTCATCTTTCTAACCATACGCGTTCATTTTGTTGTTGGCCGAATTTAAGTCAGTTACTCTACCTTAAAAGGCACAGAGGTAACCATTGTCAGAGCGACTGGCCCGTGTGTGATGATTGGCTCGTCGTTTTTCCCATCCCAGCAGTCCAACTCCACACAGCGACACCCAGACAACAGCACTTGTCGATACATTTCCACGGAACTTTTGCTTCGGAATTGACCACCTGCAAATTATCACTAGACCGAAAGTTTGGCATACGATTTTAAAACAACCTCAATGACATATCTGTTTTTATATCAATAGACGTATTGTGTACATGTACATATGTGATTTGTGTCTGTGTGTCTTTTTGTGTGTGCCCAGACTTCTCGACGATAACTCAACGAACAGAGTTAAACAATGTTTTATTGAAAAACTTATGATTTTGATTCAGGGATTGATTTTTTGAAAAAAAAATGATCATGATGATCATTTTTATGCTGGACTTTTTTTAAATTTTTGCTGGCTGTATTTTTTTACAAAGGACTTTGCCTGTGGACTTTGCTACTTGAACATTTTTGAAGTGACTTAAAATTATTTATATCAGACATTAGTCAGTGAAAATATTGGCTCGGTTGCACAATAACTACTTAAGTTAAGTAGACTACTTAAAGTGACCGTGAATGTGTACATTTTATACAGATTCACAGCTACTTAAGTATCCTACTTAATTTAAGTATTTATGGTGCACCCGGACCATTATGTTTGGTTTGGCAAAATCAAAATGAGTATTTTTAAGATAGTTAAGGGAATGTCGTCAGATGTTAAAATTTAAAAAAAAAACTACCTTGAACATTTTTTTTACAACGAATTCTGGACAGCCCATTTTCACCATAGGAACCTTACATTTTTTTTTGGTTTCCAAATTTGTTTAAAAGTATTTTTTTAAATTTTATGTTTGTTTTGTGAAAAAAAAAAATCGACAAGAACATTTTTATACAGGACAAACAATTTGCCCCACAGCGCTTTTTGGACTGCAACTAGGAATTTTTTTTGGTATTAAACTGGTGTAAAAATTATTGCTGCTAGATATTGGCCGATGGAGAGTAACAATATAATATTATATTCACGTTAAAGTTTTATGGGCCCTCAAATGGCGAGTACTATTAGTGATTTGCGACTATTTTTGTTTCGTGGGAATTAAAGTGGGAAAAGCTAAAAAATTAAAAATCGCCACTTTCATTAGAGATAAAATTTATTCCCAACGCTCATTGGCTAAAAGTTATTATATATAGCGTCATAATTCTATAAAGATCTTTAACACTGATCAATTTCTCCGGGATGTCTTTTTTACCATAGTCTGTATGTAAATCCACTGCTATTAGTCTTTTACGTTAAATTTGCAACCTAATGGACAACAGATTTTTTTCACCAAAATAGCTAAAAAAAATGCGTTCTGGGGTTTTCGATTGCGTAGATTCAAAGTTAATGTCAGATTTAAAATTATTTCAAACTAAAATAACATATTTGTTAATTTTGTAAAATAAACTAAAAACCGCTTATCATGTAAGTATACTTAACACGATATTTACTATAATTATACGGTGTTGTGTGGTTTTACAGTAATTACCGTGCTAGATGCCGGATATATTTACATGTTAAATAAAAAGATAAGCGGTTTAACTACGATGTGTTTATGTAGTCTTTTTTTTAAATAAATTTTTTTACATGAAATTGTTAAAATTAGTTTAGCTAAATGGAAATTTTTGGTTTTAAAAAGAGAGCATCAAAATTTACAGTGTCATTTCGTCGCTACAAAGACGGAAAAAATACTAAAATCGTTATAAAAAAATTAACTTGACTCTGACTCGCAACGGATTATATCATTAGTGTATTTAGAAATACAAGGAGTCACAGTTGATAGTTTTGTATTTTATGATGATTCTGATCTATTGTGTCATGGTGGGGACGACTTGTCGTTAATTTGTCATTAAGTTTGCGTACATAAACCTTAAAAAATCAAAATTAGCCTATTAAATGACTTATACATGTAATTTGAATACATTAATAAAACTTCAGAACCGCCTACATTTTAGCGTTATAGCAATAACCAAACACATTTTCAAAATGCTCTACTTAAATATTTACAAATGAATTTTCTAGAAATTAAAAAAGTTTTGAGGCATTATGTGCTCACACACACTCAGATACTGTCAGCTGCGCGACGAAAATGGATCGCGTGCAATTTATTTATTCTTATTATGCATGTTTAGCATGGCCATTTTAGCAGGACTCTAATACGGTTGTTTTTGCAACGCAGTCAAAAGGTTTTTGTTAATTTTGCGTTTAATAGGTGGAAACTTGGCGCAGGCATAGCCCGGAAGTGCAAGCTTTGATTTGGTACAGATGGAGGTTAATTTGGAGCCGAAAATAAGAGATTAAATGCCGGGAGTGCTGAAGATGAAAATATCGAGATTTAAAACTTGAAGCTCATTGATGAATAAATGAGTAACCACTGAATAAAACTCAATAAATGTTTAACAAATAAAGAGCTTATGTTATAAGTCACGACACATAAAAGTACGAATTGGAAAAAAAACGACACTCCCGATTTATTTTTGGGGTACAAACAGGTTTGTATTTTAATTAACTGACATGCTGGAGCAAATTTTTTTTTATAATTTTTATATATGTACGTTGAGGTTTTTAAAATGTTATATAATTCACATCGCGTGTAGAGTGTTTGCGTCAAAAATTAAAATTTTTATGACGTTTCCAATGGCGTGTAATTAGGAGCTCCAAAATTTTTCAAAACCGTCATCGAAAGATTTTTAAAATTTTTAAAATTTTTAAAGTTCTTCAGTTCAAATTTTTTAAACTCAAAGCCCTAGGGTCTCAAAATTGTGTTTTTAATCGTATTTCAGCATTGTCTAAAATTGCAGTGTTGTGTACATAGAAAAAATATTTGCAAAATCGTAAAATTGACCCGTCAACCCTTTTAAATGACTCAGGTAGATTTTGGATTAGCCCTAAGACACTATATATTTTTAAACTCAATAAAGTATATGAAATCTTCACAAAAATTTTTAGGCTGTTCCCCCCCCCCCCGTGGTAACAAGGGGGAATTTTAAAACGGAGGGGCAAGGGGGAGCAATTTTTTTTATACTGAGGATGGGCAAAAAAGAGGAAAAAGCAAAAAGCAGACAGAAAAAAGGAAATTTTAGTAAAAATAGGTCTGCGAAAAATTCAAGAATGGCGAGTATTTTTTATTTTTAAGCGGGGAGAAAGTATTAATAATAAAGGGGGAGGGAAGGGGCATTTTTGGACTGTGCACAGGTCTGGATATTTATTTTTTTGATTTCACATGTTGTTTGTTGTTCAGTATTGTGTAGTGCTCAAGGCCTCGGAGAGTTACCCAATAAGATTTTAAATTAATAAGCTAATAACCATAAAAACAATAAACTTATAGTATTTTCAAAGTATTTTATTTCTGAAGTTTGCAGCTGAAGGAAGACTAACCCTATACGCGTTTCGTTTTTGACTTTTTTTCGATTTAAATAATCGCTCAAAAACTGTTAGAAGTGGGCTTAAAAGTGATTTTAGAAAATCAATTGTTGTTTAAAAGACTATAAAAAAATTCCTAAACTTTAATTAAATTTATAAAACTAAAATAATAAATGACATTAAGAACCATTTATTTTTTCTAAAAATTTTAAAAACAGACCATTTACTCTTTGTTTTATGATTATATTTTTGATTATATTATTAATTTTATTATATGCAGTATTTTAGCGTTTATGTTATCGTTCGGTTTTTTATGAGTTTTTTTAATTACTCTCCGTGAGAAAATTTTGTTTTTTTTATTCCGCCTCTTTTTTGTACACAGATTCTTTTCAAAATCTCACAACATGATAAAATCACCCTCGCGTAATAATATATTTTTGAATATTTAAAAATTTTACGTCAACTATGGAGATTATTAATAATAATTTTATACAAAACCTAGTTCTTATGAATTTTGCCTGTTAAGAAAAGAATACAAGTTTGAAAAGTTCTAATCATTGACGACGTTTATTTTTCAGAACTCATTTATTTAAATTTAACTTCGATTCAAGTCTTGTTAGAAAAATAAATATAGGTTTGTAGTAACTAACTAACCATATAAATAAGTATTATGAGAACTGTTTATGTAGAAAAGAGACAGAGGATTTGACATAACTTCTTGATCAAGTTCATATTTTCTGTAATCAAGCACGTCATTGTCTTCACTGAGCAGAAATCTTAAAATAAATTTTTAAAGTTTTTGTGAAATAAAAATCATGAATCACTTTTAAAGTTAAAAGTACTAAAAATAGTATCTAAATTTTTCAATGTTTTTCGGACTTAGAACTTTATATTTGGTTTTAAAAAGCCGTTAATGGAGAATCACGACAGTTAATTTAATGTACACAAAGGTCTCGAGACGATTTGAAAAAAATTTGTATACGACCGGAAAAAATTAGGAAGAAAAAATATGCACAACCAGGTATTTTTTTCAGAAAAATTGTTTTATGTTTATGTTGTTTTAGTTGTATTTATGATCCTGTTTCTTTCGTTAACCAACGTCATATACAAATTATTTTAAATCTTCTCGAAACCTTTATGTACATTGAATTAACCGTCGTGATTCTTCATACGGCGGTATGCTTTGATTTATACGAAAATAATGATAAATTACAAAATTTAATGCAGAATGCGATAATTTGTTTTGACAAAAATTTTTCACGGTGACTGTGACCCTTGCGTTATACTGTTTTATATCTTTTTGACGACGTGTGACTTGATTAATACCGTGGTATTTACAGCTGGTTAATACATGTAAAAGCTTAATAAACTTTGTGAGAAATTTATGTGAATTACATAAGTTTCATTAATAGTTAAAAAACGCAAACTAAAGCTTTTACATGTATTGTTTTTATTGGATTTTGTTTTTCTGAAAATTTCACAAAACCTGTTATTAATTTACAGGTTTTAAAGAGACTTGTTTCACTCTTTTCTGGCATTTAGTTTTTAGACTTATGTAGCTTTATACTACCTCATAAAATTGTATGGAACCTGAAAGGACCATATAAAATAGTGTGTTTTTCTTCTGTGTTTTTTAAAAGCACTATGGTACAGTATATCGTGCCCTTGGGGTATTTTAAATCATTTTGAGAACGGGTTAAATATGGTTTAAATTTTTTTAGTAAGACCTGATTTAACCATTTTTTGGGGCATTAGCTTTATTTAGACTTTTGTTTTGCGCTTGATTTTTCTGGATGAATGGTTTATTTTTAAACAACATAACCAAACCATTGTAAATGGTTTTTCCAGGTTCCATACAATTTTACGAGGTTACCCAGACCAGTTTTTTCTGGCATTAAATTTTTGGAGTGATTTTAGCTTTATAGTATTCCATATGAAAAAAGACTGTTTTTCGACACATTGTTTCAATTTTGCTAAATTTCCGTCTTTTGAAACATTGGATCCCGCAGCGCTCACGCGTCACCCAACATTATTTTTTTTTAAATTTTTTAAATATTTTTATTGTTGCCATATGGCTGCTAATTAGTGGTAAGGATATTTTTTCGCTCTTCCTGTTGAAATATTAGTAATTTTCATAAAAAGGTAAGGAATTATAATTTAAACCAAAAAAATAACCACAAAAGAATGTGTATTACTGAATGAAGTTACTTAATATGCAATTCAGTAAGGAAAAAAAGTGTCACACAAGTACCCCAGTCTAATGCGTAACTTAAAAAAAACTGGTCGTTTTTCACATGAACAGAGGTTTAACTACGGGCAATAGAGCATATACGAGAAGAAAATTCAGGTGAGGCGGCAATTTAGCATCTACGTGCAAAAAATCAGCTCCAAATATTTACCACAGGAAAAAATTTTCGAGGGACCCAAAAAAACAAACGAAAAAAACAAAAAAAAAAACAAAAGTCAAAAAAGTTAAGCAAATTAACCTTATTTATTGGTATGAAATTCAGATATGTTTAGTAAAAGTTTTTAGATAATATATAATATATATATTTATTAAATATATATAATATATATTTATATATAATAATCAAAAAGAATGGGTAATATTTTAGTCATGTAAAATATTTAGATTTTTAATTGGCTAAAGAGCTATTTAAGGTTTTGTTGATTTTAAATGACGCCATCAACAACGGTTAACCGCGAAGTGACTTAACCCATTTAATATAAAGGAAAGAGCGCTCCGCGCTCTTCCATGATAGATTGCACTAAACTTCTTTTATAAACACAATGTGTGGGAGTCATTACAATAAACCGCCGCGTGTTTATTAAGTTTTCAAACTTATTAATGTAATCATATACATACACTTTAAAATATAATAATAATAAAGAAATCATAGAAGTTTCTGGATGCTTTTTAATGGAACAATTGTGTTGGAGGTGTTTCGCAACGAAAATATTTAATCGTAAAAAATTAAGATTTGTGCAAAAATGACATGGACTAAAAGTAGTTCTAACTAGCCTTGAAAAATGCTCTAAGAATAGAGCAAGAAAAAGGGGCGATTTTTCCTTGGGCGTATGTTTAGACAGAAAAGATGTGGACTAGTCTGAGATGGACATTATGTGGCCCATAGGAAATTTGCATTTGGTTTGGGCAGCTGCTCACTAAATAAAAATTTCTATCATATGATAATGATTTGTTTATACATTGAGCTAATCACACAACACTGTTGCATTTTTTTTAGTTTGATGAAATGTCAATTGAAAAAATCATACTCACAGCAATCTTTGACAAGCACGAAATTGCCACTTTTTCAAATAGAAGGTTGTATTTGTATGTGTAAGAAACAACTATAAATTTGAAAAAGTGGCGATTTCGCGCTTGTCAAAGATTGATGTGAGTATGATTTTTTCAATTGACATTTCATGAAACTAAAAAAATGCAACAGTGCTGTGTGATTAGATCAATGTATAAACAAATGATTATCATATGATAGAAATTTTTACTTAGAGAGCAGCTGTCCAAACCAAATGCAAATTTCCTATAGTCCACATAATGTCCATCTCAGACTAGTCCACATCTTTTCTGTCTAAACATACGCCCGGGGAAAAATCGCCCCTTTTTCCTGCTCTATTCTAAGAGCATTTTTCAAGGCTACTTTACCATTTTTTTTTTTGAATTAAATTAAAAAAATAGCCTAATAAACTATAGTTTTAGGTGTGACATATATTTATAATCATTCCGCTGCCGAGATATACTTTTTTAAATAAAAAATAATAATAATAAGAAGAAGAATTTGAATTACAAAATTTACCCACGTTGTTTAATTATAGTTAGTGCGGTGCAGTTGCACTCCAGACAAAATTTACCTACGTTCTCTAAATATAGTTGGCGCGATGCCGTGCGCTAAATAATAAGAAGATGATGAACATAAATTACAAAATTTACTCACGTTCTCTAAGTATAGTTGGCGCGGTGCCGTGGGTTAAATTGCAGTGTGGCACC
>JASAMX010001110.1:0-5000 GCA_030248175.1 Microlaimidae sp. YZB2_3 | reverse complement strand
AATCTCCTATACGACCTTCTAAAACCAGGCAATTTTACTTTAGTCAAATTTGTTTAGTTATAGGCAAATAAAATCTAGCTGACCGCGATATTTGCAGTATTGAATCGACTATTTAACAACAAAAACATTCAAAATTTTTCACTGAAGTGGATTAATAATAAAGATTAAAAACTGTATTTTAATAACTATTTATCAAATTACTTAATTTGTAACCTAAATGCAAATTTTTTAAAGGCTAAAGTTGGTTAATTTTTGTATTTTTCATAAAAAGGTGGAATTAAAAACAATTCTGCGTTCTTATTAGTTTAAAAAAAAACGTCGTTACCGCACAATTTTAAATGCGTTTAATTTTCAACGGCAGCCAGATATAATTCAACCATAGATAATAAAAACCAATGAAATTGAATAAATATTAAAAACAATGCAGCAATTTTTAATTAATATAAAACAGTAAAATATCGCCATTTTTGAAATTGTGAAAGGTTTTGCTTTTTAAAGTTTTTACGCAAGAAAAAAAGGCCGATTTTTAAAATTTGTTGTGTGTAAGCTTGTTTTTTAAAAAATTTTCCATCCAAGAGGTCCAGATTTTTTTTCATAACAAATGACTAGAGTGCAATCGCCTATTTCTTTTTCTCTATGTAAAAAAAAGACTAATCCAGAAATTTGCAAAGCATTGATAAAATTGAAAAATATGCTTACAAATCGTCAAAAATTTTTTCGATATCCTTTCTTTCCATTTGTAAATGGTTATAAAATTTATAAAGGCGTTCTTCTTTAAGTTTTTCAACCGGCAAACTCTCATTCTAAAGTTAAAACAAAAAAATGTGCAAAAGCTTTCTTTTTTTAATAAAAAATTGTATATGTAAAATTATATAATTTTTACAAAACAGTAAATCCAAATAAGCACCTAAATCTAGCTATAAAAATAATTTGTACAAAATTGTTTTCAAGAGTGTTTTTTATAAATTAACATGGTATTGTTGTTTTTAAAATGCTCGTTATTAATTGCACAATTTTTACACAATGGTATATTTTGTTATTCTTGATAACAAAATTTTTACACGTCCTAAAGCTGAATATCATTTAACAATATGTCTTTTTGTATTAAATACAATAATAATAATCTTACATGTCCAACTGAAAAATTTGATACCAAAATTTTTTTTACATGTTTAACTTCTTCTGGACTTCCTGAGAATATCTTTATTACACTAAAATGATTTTAGAATCGTATTTTAAATACGTCATATATAATTTTATAGCAGAAAGATTGAAAAAGAAATTCTTATGAAGCCTGGTTTATACTTCGTCCAACGTGTCCAAATAACAAGGTTTGAAGGACTGGTTTTAAGTCTTGTTCATACTTTGTCAGAAGGCCAGAGTCCAAAGGACAGTTAGTAGTAAGCAGGTATGTAAATGTATATTTTGCTGCACACAATCTAGGGGGCTTGGTTTACGATGAGTAACTTTTAGCTGAAAATGAACCGTTTTTAAGCCAAAAAACTTATTAGAGGTTTGGTTTGTATTGAGCCATTTTCCTTCTTTGAAAACATTGCGCGCAAGACTGACTTCTCAAACTGGTTAAAACTGCGTGAAAAGGATTTCGGTGCTGTAAACTCTGCAGATTCGAGGTTAGTTTGTATTGAGCCATTTTCAATACAAACCAAACGTCTAATAACCTCTTTTCATTTTTTACCTCCATGACTTGTTTAAAGTAATTACTAACCCTGAATCTGCGGAGTTTACAGTGCCGAAAATCTTTTCAGGTAGTTTTAACCAGTTTGAGAAGTCAGTCTCGCGCGCAATGTTTTTAAAGAATGAAAATGGCTCAATACAAAATATACATTTATGTACCTGCTTACTAATACAATTCGATAAGGCGAAGAACAGTGCAAAGAACAAAATCCAAGGAGAAAAGCTTAAGAGACAGTCCAAAGGACAAAGTTCAAAAGACAAAGTTCAAAAGTATCATTTGGACAAGCCAAATATGTCTTTTCAACAAATCAAAATTGTCATTTTGACGATCGAAAATAGTCTTTTGGACAAAGCCAAAGTTTTGTCTGGGCAACCAAAACAAAGTTAAAATATTTCAAATTGCGTTTTGGACACTTTGGACTTCCTTTGTACATTCTAGACTGTTTTAAACTATATTGTAACAATCATACTTCTTCAAAAGGAAAATTTTTCAAAATTGCCAAAAGGACATTGGATTAAGAATAATTTTGGCTTGTCCAAAAGTTCTTTGGATTTTTGCTTTGGACAAAGTATGAACATGTTTAAAAATTTCTGTCAAACCACAACTTTAGCTTGCCCAAAGGTTCTTTCGATTTGTCCTTTGAACTAAGTATAAATAAACATGTTGAAAAATTTCTTTTGGATTTTGTCCTTTGGACTTTTCCGATTTGGATTTTATACTTTGGACACTTTGGACGAAGTATTAACCAGCCCTTAGAGTCACTGGCACGTCTTAACAAGATCGCCCGTTGATTGTTATTTTATTTCAGCCAAATTTTTTAAATTCTATTTTGAATATTTTTTTAATTAAAAGACATTGCATTGTTTGACAAAATTTATAACACAAAAATAAAGAAAAAATATGCATATATTGTCCAGACAAATTCTTAGCTTTTTAGACAAATTCACAAAAATTTTTTTGATGTTTTTAATTGCTCTATTTAAGGAGTACGTATTGATTGGACCGTTTAACGGCTATAATTAGAGACTCTTTGCTTAAATTTGGTTATTCTATACGTTTTAATGCGTTAAGTTAAATGCGCTGAACCAATATGAATGCCTTATTCTTATAGCCCTCACAAACGCTGCTTTTTTGTCCACTTGGCATTTTTTACCGTTTTAAAGTGAGCATATGTAAATCTTATGAAATCCTTTAATCGTCACAAAAACAACTTTAATAAATATTTTGACGTTTTTAAAAAAATCATTAATAACTTTTAGCTCATAACAATTTATCAGCTCAATATCTAGGTTACTCATAATTATGTAATAATATACAACTAGTTCAAGTCTTGTCTTGTAACCGGCGGCCGTTAAGATTATCTTTGAATTTGCATATATGTCATGATCGACCGCACAATTTGTCAAATCACATAATCGTGATTATCAATCCATTCTCCGCTGTCGGTTATATATATGTTCGTTAAAAAAGACCAGCAAACTTAAGACCCGTGTTATTGGCTGTGCTTCACGGTATAAGCTTGCTAACTGTAAATCCCATTTACCTTTACCGCACAAATATTAAATCAAAAAAACATCGCTACCAATTGATTCTCGGTTACGAGTTCTATCTATTTATGTTCTGAATTTCAAGTCATACAAATTTTCTTCAAATCATGATCGACCGCACAATTTGTCAGATAACAAAATCGTGATAATCAATCGATTCTCCGTTGTCAGTTGTATTTATGTTCTGAATTTAAGTCATATAGATTTTATTTGGCTGAGTTATAATTGTTTTAAATAAAATTTGCATATACGTCATGATCGAGTGCACAATTTTTTAGATCACAAAATCGTGATTATTAATTAATTCTTCGTTGTCAGTTGTATCTATGTTCTGAATTTCAAGTCATATAGATTTTATTTGGTTAAGTTATAATTGTTATAAATAGAATTTGCATATACGTCATGATCGATCGCACAATTTGTCAGATCACAAAATCGTGATTATTAATCAATTCTCCGTTGTCAGTTGTATCTATGTTACGAATTTTAAGTCATATAGGTTTTATTCGGTCGAGTTATAATTGTTTTAAATAAAATTTGCATACGTCATGATCAACCGCACAATTTGTCAAATTACAAAATCGGGATTATCAATTGATTCTCCGTTGTCAGTTGTATATATGTTCTAAATGTCAACTTATATGGAGTGGATTAGGCTGAGTTATAATTGTTTTAATTAAAATTTTCATATGCATCATGATCGACTGTACAATTTGTGAAATCACAAAATCGTAATAATTATTCAATTCTCCGTTGTCAGTTGTATCTATGTTCCAAATTTCAAGTCAATTATAGTGTTGTAAAAAGTATTGATTTTGGATTATTTTAAGTAAAAGTAAAAGTAATTTGAAAAATTTTAATTTAAGTAAAGTAAGAGTAAAATTAATTTGTGATTTTTTAATTTAAGTAAAATAAAAGTAAAAATAATTGTCAAAATTTTATTTAAGTAAAGTAAAAGTAAAATTAAGACCTATTTTTGTAAGTAAAAGTAAGAGTAAAAGTATAATAAAAGTAATTTTGACCTGGGACAAAATACCGGTTTTGGGAGCTCCAGAGCTCCGTTCTAAAGTTTTTTTGGTAATTTTATGTATAAATTATCATTTTAATAAATTGTTTGGTTAAAATAAATGGTTTGAGCGTGTTAGCGGCTAAAAAAATTGTCTTTTGCCCTTTACTTTACAACAAGCCCATGGGGAATCTACCCATTGAAATTACTTAAATTTTACTTAAATTAATTTAACTATTTGCAGTCGAAAATCCGAGTAAGAGTAAAAGTAAAAGTATTTGAAATTTCAAAAATCGAGTAAGGGCTGGTTCATACTTATGACAAAACGTTTTTTGGACAAAATACAAAGGACATTTTTATAAAAGCCAAAACGTCCTTTGGACAAGCCAAAACGTCTTTTGGACTTTAGCTTTTGGACTTTAGCTTTTGGACGAAGTATGAACGCTACTTAGAATTTGTCCTTTGGACAAAGTCCAAAGGACAAAATCCAAAATGAAAAGTCCAAAGGACAAAAGTATGAATACGTTGTCCTTTGGATTTTGTCCTTTGGACTTTTTCCTTTGGACTTTTCCCTTTGGACTTTTCCCTTTGACATTTCCCTTTGGACACGGATTGGACAAGGACTTTTGTCCCTGGACAAAGTCCAAAGGACAAAAGTCCTTTGGACTTTGTCCAAAGGACGTTTTGTCATAAGTATGAACCAGCCCTAAGAGAAAGGGCTGGTTAATACTTATGACAAAACGTCCCTTTT
>JASAMX010001107.1:0-37024 GCA_030248175.1 Microlaimidae sp. YZB2_3 | reverse complement strand
GTTATGTTTGTTTTAATAGGTCATTTATTGTCATTGTGTTTTCCTTTAGTCTTGTCTTATTTTTGTTCATTTTTTGCGTGTGTTTTAAACGCGTCTATTCATTTTTGTATTCATGTATTTCCTCATTACGCAGTTTTACTAAAACCAGTTTTTTGTGTATAGTGCGTGTTTAAAAAAATATAGTGTTTTTTTATTTGATATATTATAGGTTTTATCAGGTTTATGTTTTTTATAGTGTAGTTATCAAAAAATTATTTTCCTTGTTTTTAAGTATTTTATATATTTAGTTTTGTTTTAACTTTCTAATTTTTTATTTTTGTCTTAGGTTACTTGGGGTTAAATAATGGAGAAAGTTTTACTGACTGCCTGAAATTAGTAATACATTTCTATATATTTTTTATTGCCTCCATTTAATATTAAATGTTTATTTTCTAAATCATTGTGAAACACAATTTCAACACAGTTGATTTTGGTAAAAAAATAATTTTTCGGTAGGTAAACTTTTAAATTATTTTTTTCTTAGGATGAATGACATTATAATAAAACATTGCCTTATTAGTCATAACTGCATGCGATTGAATAATATATTTAACTTCACTGAAGGTAGATCATAAGGCTAAAAACATTACGTATGTACTACAGCAGCACAGCATTATAAAGTATTAAAGCTAAGTCTTCCAGGCTAAATTAAGGACGTAAAATGGCTCTCCGTCAGAAAATAAACAATAAACGTGCCAGCGAAAAAAATTTAAAGAAAGTTTTTAGAGGTTATGTTAATTATGATTTAGTTGCGTCAGGTGCTCCTCTCCACGTGATAAAAAACTGAGCGGTCACTCTACCACCGAGCCCCGCCATTTTCACCCCTATATAATTTACCTAAACAAATACATTTCACTGGAGAAAACAGAAATCTTGATAGAGCGATACACAAAAGTTAAAACGTTTATTGTCCACATAATTAATACAAAAGCTTTCGACCTTATAATCTTCGGTCATCTTCAGTTGTATACTATAATAAATAAGAATAAATACAATATAAAGTTAAACCGAATTTGTATAATAGAAATTAAATGCATAAAATTCTTTAATATAAATCATACAAGATTACAAAAAGGAATATAAATAAATTCTAAATACGTACTTATGGACAAAAATATTGATAAAACTTAAAATTCTTACAATAAATATGTAAATTACTACAAAAAAAGCAATAAAACAAAACTAATTATACTTAAAAATAAGGAAAATAATTTTGACAACTACACTATAGAAAACATAAAAATTACTGATAAAGCCTATAAAACCTATAATATACCAAATAAAAAACACTATATTTTGAAACACGCACTATACACAAAAAACTGGTTTTAGTAAAACTGCGTAATTGATAAATGAATGAGTGTTTGCAAAAATAATTTATGGAATGTATGTTTTCGTCTTTGGTTTTTTTATGGGCTTTTGATGACTATATTTTTTTTTTAAATATTTTAGCGCTGAGGAATTCGTCGTATAGAGGTGATTTTTATTTTTCGATTGATCTATTGCTGACGTTAGGATTATGCCTTTGTTTTAGATGATTCTTGCTCGAATTCTATGCCTGGTGGCGAGTCGTGCCCGCAATGTTGGTTTACGCCCTACCGAGAATTTATATCGACTTGATTTGATTCTAGAATTTTATTTTAAAACAAAAAAAAATATAAAAAATATTAACGTTTACAGACTTAAAAACAAACAACCATACCTGCGGGAAGCCTATACACAACTTACGCAATTGCAACTATTTAAATACAAAACGAGCCTAAATGAATAAAGTACAGTTTAAGAAACGTTTCTACACGTAACTCAAACTTATCTCGAATTTAAACAGCCATAAACAAAATAAGACAAGACTAAGGAAAAACACAATGACAATAAATGACCTATTAAAACAAACATAACTTAGTACTTTGAATATTTTTATTTCAAACGGGCTTGTCCCTATGAATAGAAATAGATTCCTGTAGGCTTCCTGTACACAGAAGTGGTAAAACTATTTTTGTCCCTAATTACGCACATCAAGAAACGGTAAGACAGCGTTAAACTCATGACAGGAATTTAAAAATGAAGAAAGGGCTTAATGACTCTCACTATGAAATAAAACAAAACAATCGTCAAAATATCTACGATAAAACAAGGGTTTAAACTCCAAAGGACATTCCGAAACATACATGGGCAAGTTGGTCCGAAATGGGGGGTTAAACCCCAAATTAGAGGGGTTAAAATCCGAGAAAAGCACAATACCCATATCGTTTTTTTGGAGTGCATTTAACCCATATCGTTTTTCGATTTAAAAAAAAAATAGGTAAAAAACGCTTATTTTAGCTCAAAAAGCCTTTTTAATTTCATTTTTGAGCTTTTTACTGTTTAAAACATTCATTTTGACCTCAAAACTTAAGTTTGGAGGCAGTTAGAAGTCATTTTAAAGACATTTTTTTCTTCATTTTTCCAAAATTGGGGGGGGTTAACTTTTTCTCTCCCCACTTCTGAGTGGGGGGTTAAACCCTCCTTCTCAGAATTCGGGGGAGGGGGTTAACCCCCCAACCCCCCCCCCTGTGCCCATGTATGTTCCGAAACCCACTTTTCTTCATGGTGACATAAAAAAGCGTTTGCCAAACTAGGTCCCAAAGGTGATCCCATTGCACCTCCGTCTATTTGTTCATAAAGCTTAGAGTCAAACATAAAAACGTTATTTTTTACTGCTAGGCTGATAAAACTTTCAAAATCCTTTTTACTAGTGAAAACTTTTGGACAGTTGGAAGTGTTAAAAATTTTATTAGCGCAGATCTGTATGATTTCATTAAGTGGGAGATTCGTGAAAAGTGACTTGACATCAAAACTGGTCATGAATAATTTATCTGTTAAAGATGCGGACGGAATAAATTATTGCGGACGGAATAAAAATAAATTTTAAAAGTTTTTTTAGCCTAGCAATAAAAAATAACGTTTTTATGTTTGATTCTAAGCTTTATGAACGAATTGACGGTGTTGCAAGGGATCACCTTTGGGACCTAGTTTGGCAAACGCTTTTTTATGTCACAATGAATAAAAGTGGTTTTTGGAATGTTCTTTGGAGTTTAAACCCTTTTTTATCGTAGATATAATGACGATTGTTTTGTTTTATTTCGTAGTGAGAGTCATGTTAAGCCCTTTCTTCATTTTTAAATTCCCGTCATGAGTCTATTGAATTTACCTATGAATCTGAGATTAACGCTGTCTTACCGTTTCTTGATGTATGTGTAATTAGGGACAAAAATAGTTTTACCACTTCTGTGTTCAGGAAGCCTACTTTTAGCGGAGTTTATTCAAATTATAATAGTTTTATTCCTATGTGTTTTAAGGCTGGTCTTATATTTAGCTTATTAACTCGTTCTTTTCGTTTTTCTTCGTCGTATAACCTTTTTCATTTGGATTTACAAGTTTTAAAATCATTTTCGTGCAAAAACAGTTATCCGCTGAGTTTTATATATGGCTGTGTAAAAAAGTTTCGAGATAAAGTTATGAAAGTAAGGTGTAAAAAAGTTTTATCTGTTGACAAACTGTCAGTTAATATTGTTTTACCTTATTTAGGGCTCGGTTTTGTAGGTTTAAATAGTAAATTGCGTAAGTTGTTTTATAGGCATTCCCTGCAGGTATGGTTGAATTTGATTTTTAAGTCTAGTAAACGTTTAAATATTTTTTTTTGTTTTTTAAAATAAAATTCTTATGAATCTAAATTCTAATGTCGTATATAAATTCTCGTGTAGTGGCTGTAAAACCAACTATTGCGGGTGCACGACTCGCCACCTAGGCATTAGAATTTCTGAGCATTTAGGAATTTCATCTAAAACTAATAAGGCTATAATTCCTAACGTTTCAGCAATTTATGATCATGTACTGAGTTGTAATGAATTAATTGAATCACCGTCTTATACTGACTTTTGTGTAATTTCCTCAGCGCTTAATGAATTTTCTTTAAAAATTAAGGAATCTATTTGCATTCATAGGTAAAAGCCCGTTTTAAATAAAAAATATTCAAAGTACTGAGTTATGTTTGTTTTAATAGGTCATTTATTGTCATTGTGTTTTTCCTTAGTCTTGTCTTATTTTGTTTATTTTTTACGTGTGTTTTAAACTGTACTCTATTCATTTTTTGTATTTATGTATTTCCTCATTACGCAGTTTTACTAAAACCAGTTTTTTGTGTATAGTGCGTGTTTAAAAAATATAGTGTTTTTTTATTTGATATATTATAGGTTTTATCAGTAATTTATGTTTTCTATAGTGTAGTTATCAAAAATTATTTTCCTTGTTTTTAAGTATTTTATATATTTAGTTTTGTTTTATTTCTTTTTTCTGTAGTAATTTACATATTTATTGGAAGAATTTTAAGTTTTATTAATGTTTTCGTCCATAAGTACGTATTTAGAATTTATTTATATTCCTTTTTGTAATCTTGTATGATTTATATTTAAAAATTTTTATTGTACAAATTCGGTTTAACTTTATATTGTATTTATTCTTATTTATTATAGTGTATATCTGAAGATGACCGAAGATTATAAGGTCGAAATCTTTTGTATTAATTATGTGGACAATAAACGTTTTAACCTTTGTGTGTATCGCTTTATCAAGATTTCTGTTTTCTCCAGTGAAATCTATTGCTCAAAGATAAATTCTATCAGGGTGAAAATGGCGGGGCTGGGTGGTAGAGTAACCACTAGTTTTTTATCACGTGGAGAGGAGCACCTGACGCAACTAAATCATAATTAACATAACCTCTAAAAACTTTTTTTAAATTTTTTTCGCTGGCACGTTTATTGTTTATTTTCTGACGGAGAGCGGTTACGCCCTTAATTTCAGCCTGGAAGACTTTAGCTTTAATACTTTATAATGCTGTGCTGCTGTAGTACATACGTAATGTTTTTAGCCTTATGATCTACCTCAGTGAAGTTAAATCTATTATTCAATCGCATGCAGTTATGACTAATAAGGCAATGTTTGTATGATGTTCATTTCATCCTAAGAAAAAAATCTCATTTAAAAGTTTGCTACCGAAAAATTATTTTTTACCAAAATCAACTGTGTTGAAATTGTGTTTCACAATGATTTGGAATACGAATTTAGTTTTAATATTAAATGGAGGCAATAAAAAATATATAAAAATGTATTACTAATTTCAGGCAGTCAGTAAAATTTTCTCCATTATTTAACCCAAGTAACCTAGACCAAAAATCAAAAAATTAGAAAGTTAAAACAAAAAAAATTAATTAATAACACGGATAAAATTCGCACATTTTCTTCTAGGAAATATGTGGCAAACGTTTCCTGGGTGAAAAATTAAAAATTAAAAAAAAAAACAAATAAAACTCAAAGTTCGAATTATCGTGATATACGTCTGAAAAAATCATTTGCAAAAAACGGGGCTTTAATTTTTAATCCCAAATATCAAACAAAAATTTTAAAAGTTTGAGATTTAAAAAAATTGAAAATAAATCAGCTTACTTACATTTCTTCTAACATCATAATTACGGCATATTTTCTTTTTTTATGTAAATAAAAATTTTCAAATTTAAAATCAAGTAAAGTAAAGTACACAATGCAATTGTTGAGAAAAAACTGTATAATGTTTTGTCAGTTTTTCTATAAAATTCTAAAAACACCATGCTTGTAAAAAAATCACCAATAAAATTTGATTATAAAATGTTTTACACTCCAAAAAACAAAACTAATCAACTGAAAATATTAGTATCTGTTGGTTTTTATTTTTTTTGTCGTGAACCCAATAATATTATTAGGTTATTTTTAGATATATCTTTACACAAAAATTACTATGTACAAAGTGGTTGTCATCTCAGTGACTTGTTATAAAGACTTAACAAAACTAAGGAGAATGGCTCAATACCCAATATATTTATTTTTGCTACTAGATGAGTTGAAAAATTGTTTCCGATAAAAAATATGGTATTAATGCTAATTTTAAAAAAGCTACAGCCAAAAATTGCTTATATATCGAAAACAGGCAAAAAACAACTCTGTTTCAAAAACGATATATTAAATAAGATTCTAGCAAAAGACGAAACAAAGTTTCGAAAAAAAAAGCCTTATATTAAATGGAATAGTATAAAGCTACATAAGTCTAAAAACTAAATGCCAGAAAAGACTGAAACAAGTCTCTTTAAAACCTGTAAATTAATAACAGATTTTGTGAAATTTTCAGAAAAACAAAACCGAATAAAAACAATACGTGTAAAAGCTTTAGTTTGCGTTTTTTAACCATTAATAAAACTTAATTCACATAAATTTCTCTCAAAGTGGATTAACTTTTACATGAGTTAACCAGCTGTAAATACCACAGTATTAGTTAAGTCACACGTCGTCAAAACGATACAAAAAAGTATAACGCAAGCATTACAGTAACCATGAAAAATTTCTGTCAAAATAAGTTATCACATTGCGCATTAAATTTTGTAATTTATCATTATTTTCGTATAAAACAAAACATACCGCCATATTAACGGCTTTTTAAAATCAAATATCAAGTTCTAAGTCCGAAAAACATTGAAAAATTCAGATTTAATATAAGGCGACTTTTTCTTTAATGTTTCTATTTATTACATAAAACAAATTAGCTGTCAATGTATTTGTTAAATTAAAAGTCGCCTTATATTAAATCTGAATTTTTCAATGTTTTTCGGACTTAGAACTTGATATTTGATTTTAAAAAGCCGTTAATATGGCGGTATGTTTTGTTTTATACGAAAATAATGATAAATTACAAAATTTAATGCGCAATGTGATAACTTCTTTTGACAGAAATTTTTCATGGTTACTGTAACGCTTGCGTTATACTTTTTTGTATCGTTTTGACGACGTGTGACTTAACTAATACTGTGGTATTTACAGCTGGTTAACTCATGTAAAAGTTAATCCACTTTGAGAGAAATTTATGTGAATTAAGTTTTATTAATGGTTAAAAAACGCAAACTAAAGCTTTTACACGTATTGTTTTTATTCGGTTTTGTTTTTCTGAAAATTTCACAAAATCTGTTATTAATTTACAGGTTTTAAAGAGACTTGTTTCAGTCTTTTCTGGCATTTAGTTTTTAGACTTATGTAGCTTTATACTATTCCATTTAATATAAGGCTTTTTTTCGAAACTTTGTTTCGTCTTTTGCTAGAATTTCCGCCTTTTAATGCATTGAATTCAATGTCATTTATTAAAGATATAAAACATTAAAAAATTTACTCATTTTAAAAGAAACTTCATGGTCTACTCATGATATGAATACAATTATTTTTATATCCAAAACTTCAATGTAATTTTAAGCAGTATACTATACAAAAATTAAGTCTGGGTAACTCCGTAAAATTGTATGGAACCTGAAAGAACCATATAAAGTAGTGTGTTTTTCTTCTGTTAAAATTTTTTAGTTAGACCTGATTTAACCACTTTTTTGGAAATTAGCTTTATTTGGACTTTTGTTTTGTGCTTGATTTTTCTGGATTGATGGTTTATTTTTAAACAACAAAACCACATTATTGTAAATGGTTTTTCCAGGTTCCATACAATTTCACGAGGTTACCCAGACCAGTCTTTTCTCGCATTAAATTTTTGGAGTGATTGTAGCTTCATAGTATTCCATATATAAAAAAGACTTTTTTCTGTTTCGATTTTGATAAATTTCCGTCTATTGAAACATTGTATCCCGCAGCGCTCACACGTCACCCAAGATTTATTTCATTTTATTTTTTAAAATATTTTTATTGTTGCCATATGGCTGCTAATTTTAAGGATATTTTTTCGCTCTTCCCGTTAAAAATTAGTAATTTTTATAAAAAACTAAGGAATTATAATTTAAACCAAAAAAATAACCACAAGAGAATGTGTATTACTGAATGAAGTTACTTAATATGTAATTCAGTAAGGAAAAAAGTGTCACACAAGTGCCCCAGTACCTAATGCGTAACTTAGAGAAAAACTGGTCGTTTTTCACATGAACAGAGGTTTAACTACGGGCAATAGAGCATATACGAGAATAAAATTCAGGTGAGGCGGCACTTTGAAGAAGAAGAAGAAATTTTATTTGTTGCAAAGGTTACAGCAAGGGTAACAGACTTACAGTACAACAAAAATAAAAGACAAAGAAAGGGTTAAACAAACAAATCACAAGAATATCCAACATTATAAATTAATATACACAAAGCAATACTGCTATACACATAATAAAAAAATAAATAATACGAATCAAGAGAACAGTTTATAACTAAATGGTGGAAAAAAAATCGTTTCATTAATCGATTACTTGAGAAAATAGTAATAGATAGTGAAAGCTTTAAAAAAAAACCAAAAAAAAACAAAAAACATTTAATCCAAAAAAAAAATTTTTTTTGGTTTTTACCAAACAAATAAAATATACAAAGAAAAAAACTTACAATAAAAATGTGTAAATGTGAATTGAACTAGTAGATTTAAAACTTTGATTTGGTAATTGAGTAAAAACCAAAAAATTGATGCGGGTTGCACAAAGAACACAAAAAAATTTTACAAAAAAAAAATATTTTGGGGAAAAGTATAATCAATTTACAAAAGATAACGTGTTGCAAAATACAAGCAAAGGTGATATATAAAAAAATTTTATAAAATTATAAGAGCTTATAACAAATAAACTTATATAGCATACTGAGAAAGTTTATGGTAAAAATTTTTTAGAGATGGTGATAATACTAAGTCAGATGGGAGCTTATTCCATAGGTTGACAATACGAGCTGAATAAAAATATTTAGATATGTCTAATCTGGAATAGAAACCGTTTAATTTTAATCCGTTAGTTCTGGTTTTATTATTTTGATCAATAGAGAGAAATTTATAAACCGGTATATTAGTTAGTCCATTTAACATTTTATAGCAGAGCAGTATGTCATTTCGTTTTCTTCTCACTGAAAGCTTATCCAGGTTTAGTTCCCTTAGTCGAGTCTCATAATCTACATAAGGAAAAGAGCACCTATGATATAAACGCCTACTAAAAGTAAACGCCTAGTAAAACTTTAGCATCTACGTGCAAAAAATCAGCTCCAAATATTTACCACAGGGAAAAATTTTTGGGGGACCCCCAAAAAAAAAAAACAAAAAAAAGTTAAGCAAATTCAGCTTATTAGTATAAAATTCAGGTATGTTTAGCAAAAGTTTTTAGGTTTTTAATATCAGAAAAATATGGGTAATATTTTAGTTATGTAAAATGTTTAGATTTTTAATTGGCTAAAAAACTATTAAAGGTTTTGTTGATTTCGATGACGCCATCAACAACGGTTAACCGCGCAGTGACTTAACCCATTTAATATAAGGGAAAGAGCGCTCCGCGCTCTTCCCTGATTAAAATTTTTCACGCTGAAACAAAAAAAGCAACATAAAATCAACGTTCTTAAACCACGTCATTTCCAATTGCCAAGAAGGAGCCATTTTTTTAATTCACAAGTTGTATCTAGAAGTATTTAAAGCTTCCTAGTTTAAAGCCTACCTGTTGAACTGCTGATAATTAGAAATTAAGACTTTAAAAAAATTGATGCTATCGACAGAGGATGTTTTTGTTAAGGCTAGACTATAAGCAATTCAGGGTCGTTAAAGCCGAAGGAAATTGGAACCGAGCAAGTTTAAAGCCAAATTCCACATCACAATCGAAACTAATGCGTGTATCCTAAGCAAGCTCAAACAAAAACTCTAAAATCAAGCTAAAAGCACATTAACATAATAAATTTCGACTTTTAACAGGTCGAAAATTGTTAAGCTTTAAGTTCCTTCGGATCTATCGACCCCATACCAACTATAAAAATATAGTAAAAAACAAATATTTTTTTCACTTCACTGAGTGTTAAGTATTATATTACATTTCAAAAAAATAAATAACTACACAGATCTAGGCAAAAACAAAGACGTCTTACTTTATCAGATCTGTGTACGGTCTGAAAATGCCCCCCGCTTTATTGGAGGATTTGCCCCCCCCCCCGTTTTATTGCTCTTACCCGCGGAAAAATGAAAAAATACCCAAAAAATATGACGCCATTTTTTACCTATTATGACGACATAATCACAAAATTTTGCAGTTTTTAGCCTATTTTAATGCATTTTAAGCCATTTTAAACCTATTTTTACCGTATTTTCGCTTTTTTTTGTCCCTTTTTTCTCTTATTCCTTCTTTTTTTCTCTTTTTTCCTCCTTTTTTCTTCTTTTTTTCTTTCCCCCCTGCTTGACCCCCCGTTTTATTGCCCCTCCCGTTTCAAAAAAGTTGCCCCCGTGCCCTCCCCCCGTTTTCGAATTCACCCCTATAAAACCACGGGGTGAAGGGCAGAGCACAGGTCTGCTTTAATATATTACTTTTGACAAAAAGCTATAATCTGGAAAAAATGAATTTATATTAGTAATAAATGAAAAAGCTGTAAGTGTGTTTTGCCAATGAAAATGATCCATTTTTCCAATAAGTATAATAGAAACATTGTCTAGTGAGAGTATTTCATCAACGAAATGACCGATTTACGATAAATATATAGCTGCCATTTTAATCTTCAAAATGATTTTATTGTAGTTAAAATTTATATATTTAGCGTCCACAGGAGTACCTGAAACAAATTTTAAAATGCGATCAGTTTGTATTTTTGGTTAAAACTTAAAATACAATAAAGCCATTTTAATTTTATTTTTAAATGTTTACCTGTACATTTATTCATATTTTAGCTATTTTATTAGTCGTTTTATAAATAAATATCTCACTGGTATCAACAGATATTCATATTTTTTCAGTGTGCATTATTTTTACAGACCATATTATTGTCAAATACTTATTCGTCATATAATCAAATCAAATCAAATCATTTTTACTCTAGCAAACAAACATTACCAGTACACAATGCATGGCAGAAACCAAGCGAACCAATGACGGCCTCTTGTAGTAACAAACACATAGTTTACTAGAAAATGGTCCTAAGGCTTATGATACATAAGCCTAAAAAATATTTTAAAATATTCTAAAAATATTCTAAAAATATTTTTACTTTTTTTCTGGTCTTCACCAATTTTTTATAGCAACCGCTTAAAAATGTCTCAAATTTCAGTCGTGAAAAAATTTAAAATTTAAAAAATGCCTCATAATACAATTTAGCTTGATTTTTAGGCTTTGCTTAGGCTTAGAAAAAATAAATCTGATTAAAAATAAGTTTAAATTAGCTTTTTAAGCAAAAGCAAATTTGTTGTTCATATTTTTGGTGGTCCATTTGACTATCAATTTTTTTTTTTTTGTAAATTTTTAGATTCTCCGGACTTACAGCAATGTTAAAACAAAGTTTCTGTTTTAATTTAGCGGTTAATTAAATTTTTTCCTTAACAGTACAAATTGTGTACCCAAAATATTGTAATTTTTTGCCCATATTTTTAGCCCATATTATCAAAAATCGTTTTTTAATTATTTTTTAAAGTTTAAAGTCTAGATCGTCAGATCAAAATTGACCTAGAAACATGTTTTTATTTAGTATTTGTAGCGTGGAAATCTCTAATTGATTTTTGGAACACGTTTAGTACCTCTACCCTCCCCGCCAAGGTAAGTAAGTGAGAGGATAAAACTTGAGCGAAAAGTCCCGGACGGCCAGGCGATAGCAGGGGATAAAACCCAGGCGGTTTAAAAAATCGTGTTTAGATCTACACTTGACCAGAAATTAAGTTATAAAACTTTAGTTTAGTGGTTTGACTACATTTTGACAAAAATTTTTCAGTGCAGCGAGAACTAAATAAAAAGATTTTTATGGCATCATGCGAATAGCATCTGGGAGTATAAAACCTGGGCGAAGGTGACCTTTAAAAAGGGTGGGTACATCGCGAGGAGAAAAGCCGGGCGATCAATTTTTTTTATTTTAAAACATTTATTGAACAATAAACACAGCTAAATTAATTGTTTGCAAATTTTTTAGACAAATTTGATACCTATGGTGACAGAAGTTTACAATGATACCGAAAAATCGGAGCTACATCTTAGAAAAATATACATTTAGTTAGTTTTGTTATACTAATTTAATTATGTTTTTAGCATTTTTTCATTACAGTGTATATATTTTTCACAAAAATGTAATGTAATATTTAATAAAATTCAAAAATGTATATAATGCAAATCAATTTTTGTAGAATTTTTTTATTTTTCTTTAAATATTTTCATAGCCTTTTTAAACTTTTTTGTTTAATGATAGGTGTTTTTTCAGTTATTTTAATATAATTGGTCTGTTTATTAATTATCTAGAAATCTAAAAAAGATAGTAAAAACATCAAAAAATTTTAATAGAAAAAAAACGAATTAAACAGATTTTAATTAGAAAAAGCCACGCTCGCCGGTTTTAAGACAAGGCTTGAACTAGTTAACAAAAATTATTCTGGGATTTAAAAAATTATTTTCAAAAACTTTCAAAAATTATTCTGGGATTCTGAAATTCCTTTAAATATGCTTTTTTTCTGCATTTTAGCACTATATTATAAATAAATTTTAAAAGAAATTTAAGTTTACACTAAAGTTGAAAGATATCTGTGATAAAAAATTATTTACTGCTTAATTATTCATGAAACTATCTCAAAAACAGAGCGATGCTTTTAAGCCGGGTGCTCCATCGGAGCTGCGAAAACAGAGTTTAAGTGATCATCACATCATCACTAACGTATAACGTGTAAAACGTGTAAAATTATAGACTATAAAAACCGTAATATAAAAGAATCAATCTTGTTCTAAGATAATTACGGTTAACACTTTTTGTATAGACTAGTTCGGAATAAGCGTTTTTTACTGTACTAGAGAGGGTACAAAAAGAAAAAAATAAAATTTGAAAAAATCTTAGCTTTCTTAGTTTCTTAAGTTTAAACCTATACTTCGTAAAAATTGCTACACGATGATGCGTTTCACTAAGTTGAAGTGCTTTAATATATTAGTTTGGGCTAAATAAATTTTGATATTTTAATTCAACGTCACAATAGTTAGAAAACATCACTAAAATATTATTTTTATGAACAATGATTTTGAATTAGTAAAAATAAAGTTGAAATTTGTGCTTTGAAACTAATTTCAAACCTACATAAGTTTTTGTTATGTTTTGGTTGTAAAACTATTCAAAATTTAAAAATTAACTTTAAAAAGTTCATTCCAAACTTTTAATTAAGCATTTTCTGTAATTAACACATTAAAAAACAGGAAACCAAGCGCGCCAGAAGCGCCATACCAATGAAGCGCAAAAAAAACTAAAAATCTCCAAAACTGCTTTTGCTTTTGTAATATTAAAAAGTATTTAAGAAATTTTGAAGAGAAAGGGTCGAGATTTTGAACCAATAAATATTTAAAATATTTTAAACCATCAAATGTATTAGTCGCTCGCTGTTTCTCAATTTTTCCCCTACATATGATTGGCGCTAGTAGTTAGTTATTGTACCCTCTTCCTATACTAAAAAACCCTTATTCAGAACTAGTCTACATGTACTTTTTTTGTTACTTGATTGCTTAAATCCTTAAAAAGATTAATAAAAGTTGTGCGAGATACGTTCTGCTACGTTAAAAAAGAAAAAAAAACATTTTTTTATTTTTGAAACATTTTTATGGGGAGAGGAAACATTGTAAACATTAAAAACAAACCTGGTGTAAATGTTATATTTTATATTGCTAAAAATATATAAAAATAAAGGAAACAACTGTAATAAAATGTATATTACTAAGAAAAATTTCGTCGAAAAAAAGCACATAATATTAAGAGTATTGACTGCTCTATGTAAAGCTCGGTTTCTGAAGTTATGTCATAAATTAGCACATAATGGCTTTATTAAGGCATGCCCAATGTAAAGCAGGCACTATAGTTATGGCTATTAGGCCCTAACTATGGCGTGCGCCAAAGGGGTCTTAACTAGTTTTTTAACAATATCTTAAAGCGAAGGTCCCTCCGGCTAAGTTTTACCTAATAAAATACTTTCACTTAATAAAACATTTACCTCTACACAAGACAAGACAGGACGAAGACAAGGTGTTTATTCTAAATAAACCAATACAAAAGTTAACAACAACATGCAAACCGATTACGTTGCCACACCAACCCGAAAACATGGTTTAGATAGAAAATGGCTCAATGGCTCTTTACAGCCTTAATATAAGCCATTATTTTAACGATTTCATAAACGCAGCAAGTGAGTTAGCTGTTACTTTCTCTACAGTTTATTCAAATTTGCAATATGGTCTAAATTATTCTACATGCATTTTTAATAACTTTTTAAAAAAGTTTTATTTTCAAAGATTTCTGACAAAATAATTTATGGAATTACTTTTCAACTATTCATAAAAATAGTACAAATATAGCGTGGAGCTCCAAAGCCTTGAGGTCCAGGAGCTCTTGGGCTTCTAAACGCGAAGTTTATAACTCCGGGAAACATTATTAATAGTCACATATTTTTGTTTTTGTGTATGCTATTTATTTCTGGAACTACTGCTGAGTGGTAGAAATGTCTGCCACATTGTTAATTTGAAATCAGTACATTTTCACTAAAAAAGCTGGCAAATAAAACTAGCAAATGACGTTTAGTTTAAAAAATAGGAGCATATCATACAAAATTTTAATGTTATTTTATTTCAACGCTACAAATCATTTTAATAACTATCTCATTTTTTGATGAAAAGCCAATGTTCCCGACAGTTGAGTATATAGACGTTGACAGGCGTTTAAAATCGTGGTCTGGTCTGTTTATATTACGGGCTGATGGCTTTTATTCCGCCGGAATCCGATTTTAACCGCCTTGTGTCCCGGGTTTTAATTAAATATTTACGTTATTGTTGAACGGGGTGTAAGCAGATGGTCATCCCCTTCTGGAAACCGCATGGGGATTCCTTAATGCATATGGCAATTTAAATTCACTTTGCTCACGCCAGAGCTGCGAACGTTCCGTACAGCCCCCGGGTGTTCCGCGTCCTCATATTTTTTTCTGAAAAAGGAAATAATTTATTTCTACACAATAGACTATTGTCTTTCGGAATTAAAACTTGAATTATCGCCCAATTTATGCGTTAGTAGGTGTCTTAAGCTTTCGGTTTAATCCCCGTTAAAATTGAGTCACGCGCCGTATTGACGCATTGCTTCGCAGTTGTCTCCAACACGGTGATACGGTAACCAGGTAAAAATTTTGCTAATAAATTGAAATGAATAACACCAACGATAGTGTAATAAATTATATAAAATAGATTACTGTATATTTTAGGTAAAACCATCCGAAAATTTGTTTGGCTTTTGTATTTAGTATGCAGAGAATTTCAGATTAATCGGTGCAAGAAATTTTATATTTTATGGATTTGTGTTTGCATACTTTACGCTTCACTTAATCTCGAATACGCCAGGGGCGGGTCCACTAAATGCGTGCTGACTACGTACTATCTTAGCTTGTGTTTAAAAGTCTTGTTAATGTTTTAATTTCTGGGTTTTTTCTCGAAAAATTTAACAGAACTTTTTGTTTACATGGCACAAACTGATATTTTATTAATTTTATACATATTTGTTGTATATACAAATTATTAAAGCTATAAGCCCTAGTTACTGGTTAGCAAAACCCCTAACTACGGTTTAAGGCTTTATTAAATTTTATTTCAAACAAATATGCATAAAACTCTTTAATATTAATTTATTCTATCTAAAAAAAGAGTCCCATAAGTTTTCTCAAGAAAAAAACCAGAAATTAAAACATTAACAAGAGTTTTAAAAAACGTGCTAAGATAGCACCTAGTCAGCACGCGTTTAGTGGACCCGCCCCAGAGGGATGGGTCGGAAAAGAAGTCAAACTTACTAGGAGCTCTAACAATTTAATAAAACTTTTTTATAATCACCAAAATATATAACAAAACAAAAAATGTGTAACTCTTGTATAAAAACCTGCACGAGCCGGCTGTTTCAGAATAGTCCATTTAAATGGCACTCCTATTATTATGAGCTAGTGTTGACTTTAATTCACGCAAATTTTTGTGGAACAGTATGCATTATAATGGCACAACTTAATTTTGTCCTGATTTGAAAAAAAAAACTAATTTCGCATGAATAATTAAAACCATTTTAATTTAAAGTCAAAAGTGCTAATTTCAGTAACCAAAAGAAAACAAAACAAGAACATTTAAAACAATAAAATGTACGCAACATGCATCGTTTAAACGATTTAATGGAAAATAAGCTATTATAATGGCATAATAGAAGGGAAGAGGGGTATAAGTTCTGTAATTATAAAGAATATAGTGTTTATTAATGTTGAAATATATAACTACATAAATAATTGAAAGAATTTTAATTAGTACTTTAAATTAATATATAAGCTTTTTATTAAGAATAAACTGAAATACTGTACAAGAACTTGCAAACACATACGCATAACTTAAAGATATTTACTATTATAATGGCGTATTCTAAAAGTATAACATTATAATGACATGCCACGACGGCTTTTTTCATACAAGAGTTGTACATTTTTGGGTATATTATGTATTTTTGGTTTGTAAGCAATAAAGTCAAATTTTTGTAAAACAAAATGGGAATACTAAAAGATTTAACTGTTAAAGTACACTCACACCAAAACTTTTGACGCTAAAATTTATAAAACTCTATTTGTAACACTTTCCTCTAAACCTAAATTAGGTGGATTTTTGGATTTTTAAAAATTATTGATCGGAAAGAATTAAATCCTTAATCAAACCCTTTCCTAAAAAAATAGACGACTTTCATTTCAGCGTTTTCATGAATATTAAACTACCCGATCTGGGTTAAATTTGCGAGAGTTTTTTTAAAGAATAAAAAATAAGGGAATGTGCCCGGATCAGAAGCGTAATTGAAAATAAGCAAGAAGGAACATCCCAAAGCTGCTTTGCTATAAGCATTGGCTTAAAATGATTAAGTTTGCCGGTGATTTTTTAGGTCCAAACTGATTGAAACAGGGTTTTTTTAGTTTTTTGCGTTTTTATATATGTTTCGTTGGGTTATTTTTGAACAACGAAACAAAGCTTTTTGAATATATATAGAAAACATTAAAAATTGATTTTAACTTGTTTTAAAAGTAAGTTATTTTAATTCATTAAAAATTTTGTGATTTAGTGCTGTAATTTACCAAATTAAAACAAGGTTTGAATTTTAACATATATTTATTGTGACTTACAGAATATATCAATGTGAAATTTTGAAAGGTATAAAAAGGAAAACGTCGCGTGTGAGTGTGCATGTGCGTGAGCGTGTGCGTGTGTTCATTCTTTTTTTCTTTATAATTGAATTCAAGCGGTTTTAATCCTTCATGTTGTTCATTGAATTAATAAAAATATATCAGTCAATGCAGCATCCAGTATAGTTTTTTGTGAAAAATATCCATATTCCTCTATTTTCGACAGTTGTATTTTTAATTGAAGAAAATAAAAACAAATGCATTCCGCAATTCAATATACTAACCATAGTAAAAATAAACCACACATAGTTTTTTGTAATTTCTTTTTTTTCTTAATAAAAAACTCCTAAATAATTTTTGCTGGCTAAAATATTAGTATTGTAAGCTAAAGTGATCATTAATTGAGAGCGTGTGGAATTTAAGACAAACCTGAATTAAATTACAAATTAAATATTAGTTGAACCAAAAATGCGTATACGTATGCATAACATATGCATACTTATGCATACTTTTGCATATAAGAATATGCATACGTATATTGGTTTGATCTATACATATCCGGTATAACTTGTTCTTCATTTCTCATTTTTCTTTTTTTTAGTAATTAATTTTCATGTATTTTTGGTTAATCCAAATGTTTTGTGGTTTATGTTTTTTTTTTGGGATCAGATAACATCCACTATTAATTATTGTGACTTAACCCTTTAGGATTCATTCCGCTGCAAATCCGCAGAAGGAATTCCGCGTCAGTGCTGCACTGTGTTAAATTCCGCGTCGCCGTTGGAAACCGCACCAAGTTTAATACTGTGCAGCGATAGAGCGGAGTCTCTTCTGCGGATTTGCAGCGTTTTTTGGACAAAATAATCCCAAAGGGATAATTGCCGCCGGAATAAACCATAAAAATACAAAAATGTAGCTATTTATGTCACATTTTAAGGCCTATATTTTTTTCCTTTGAAATTTACTATTTCATTTCATACCGTCTGTTTTTTTATTTCACATGTTTTTTTTATTAGACAAACTGAGAAACTTGAGAACAACTATGGAATATAATTTGAAATTTGATGCGAATGTATTATAATTTGTCACAGAGATGGTTTTATGCTAATAATATTTACAAATTATTTTTTCAAATTATTTTCCCCAAAGATAAACTCTTTTTGTGACTCATCTTCATTATCTTGACGTATAATCTTTGCTTCTCCTATCTTTATTGGGCCTATTGCTGGCTTTTATGAACGCTTCAAAACCAAAACACACGGCTAGAGAAATCAAATCAGCTTTATAGAGTTTTTGTTGCGATTCATAAATTTCGTCAGTCTTTCTTAAAGATTCTTTTTGAGATTTTTATAAATTTTTGTTTTTTTGTCTTGAAATATTATTTTATTAAAATTACTATCTAATTTTGACAATTTTTTTGAATAGTATTGTCTTAATAGTTCGAGTATTTTTTCTTTTATTATTTGTATTATTTTTTAGAAGGCACGACGTAGTGTTTAAAACTTTCAAAAAACAAACTAAATAACTTTATTTGTGCTTGTGTGAAACCAAAAATCACCAAAATTTAATAAAAAATTTGCGTCCAACATTTTTGCACAAACTTTGTGTTTTTGACAAGAGACTCATACCGAAAAAGCGAAATATCTTATTATTATTTTTTTAATAATTTGGATTTTATTTTTGCTCAGCAGTACACACATTTATTTAATCATCATACAATTTTGTTAGCTAAATTGTTTTAACAGTTTATTATGGACACAGACATAAGAAAATTAAATAAGCTGATTAATTTTATATAAATTTTTTAACTGAAGCCCAGCTTAGTGCACATTCTGTTTATCATTCTATAAAATCCTTACCATAGTGAATTAATTTTGAATAATAATTAATGACTAAATAAAGAGCTTTAGATATAAAACCTTTAGTCATTTTTTCCAGTGATCCAGTTCTTTTTGTGATATTTGTATTTTATTTTATTTGTTTTTTTCTGTTCTCTAACTCAACTGGGTTGCATTATGTATTGATTTGTTGTAATAATGCTTTACTTGATAGAAATAAATCTTAATCTTAATCTTAAATTAATTATAAAATTATTATTAAGTTTTGAACGTGCCACGAAACAACCATGGGTGGTGCGGGAGCGCCACGGGGCGATTTAGCCCTGCGGTGCCGCGCCAACCATAATTAGAGAACGTGGGTAAATTTAAAAATTTATGTTCATCTCCTTCTTCTTCTTTTTCTTTTTGTTCTAACGCTCAATTCTTAAAATCGATATTCCTTCTTTGCTACTTATTGACTAAAAATAAACATGGGCTCATTGAAAGAAGAAAGAATTACGCAACTTTCTTAGGAGCCACTTTTTTCATTTAGGTCCTTGTTATGGATTTATTGATCAAAATAATAAATTGAAAAATAGCAAAATAAAAACTTCTAACCGCACAATAACAGCCTTTTGGCAACAATAATGATTGTACAGAGCAGACAGCAGACAGCTCCTCATAGAAACTGCACAATAACAGCAGACGGCTGTGCTCGGTTGCTATTGGTGGCGGAAACCGATCAGCGCCATCTAATTCAACCGCGCGGAAAACGGCGAAAACAATAAAATATTTTTTGTTAATTCTTGATTTACTGATGAAAAAATTAATTTAAAGTTTTATTTAAAAAAAAATTGCAATTATCGGTGGCGCGAGAATCCACGCGGCAGTTTAGACCCACAACACCGCGTCAACTATAATTAACCAACTTTGGAAAAATTTTGTAATTCATGTTCATCTTTTTCTACTTATTTTTATTACTATTATTCTAACGCTCATATCTCGAAATCGATATTCCTCCATCGTTCATGTAACGATTTAACCCCGTGGCACCGTACCAACTACAATCAGAGAACGTGGATAAAACAAAATTTGTAATTCATATTCATCTTCTTCTTCTGCTAATTGTTTATTTTAAAAAAATAATTGCAATCATTAGTTGTGCGGGAGCGCCACACAGCAATGTAGCCCCACGGCACTGCGCCAACTATAATTACAGACCGTGGGTAAGTTTATGTAATTTATGTTCATCTTCTTTTTCTCATTATTATTATTTTTATTTCAAAAATATAATTGCAATTCTTGCTGGTGCGGTGATTTAGCCCCAATCCACCGCTCCAACTATAATTAGAGAACATACGTAATTTTTAAAATAAATTTTCATCTTCTTCTTTTTTTTATTTCAAAAAATATAATTGAATTATCGGTGGCACAGGAGCGCCACACGAAGATTAAGCCCCATGGCACCGCGCCAACTAGAGAACTATAACTAGAGAACTTGGATAAATTTTGTAATTTATGCATGTCCCTGTTCTCCTTTTGATTAATAGATATTTTTTTTCAAACGCTTATATATTAAAACCTATATTCCTTTGTTGTTACTAATTTACTAGAAATAAACATGAGCTCTTTGGAAAGGGTAAAAAATTGAGCAACAATTTTTTTAGGAGCCACTTTTTTCAGTGTCCAAATTTAAAATTTAAATTATTGACAACATGATTTTAAATTCGTATTAATGATCGAGCACATTAGAAATTTATATTATTGCGTAGCTAAGGCTCTAACTTTTTTATATTTAATCTAAAAATTCAATTTATCAACCATAAATAAAAAATGAAGAATGCTGGCAATGTGTTTCACATTGTAATGTTTACGAAAAATACGTTTTCTATTGATAATATTAAAACTGTTAAAACATTATATCTCGCCAACGGACTAATTATAAACATTTGTCATTGAGCAGCTAATACTATACTGTATAAGGTTATTTTTTTTAAAAAGTGGTAAAAAGATTTAAAAAGTGGTAGACTAACATTGAAAATGCTTTTAGAATAGAGCAGGAAAAAAGGGCGATTTTTCCCCGGGCGTGTGTTTAGACAAAAAAGATTTGGACTGGTCTGAGATGGACGTTATTTGCATCATAAGAAATTTGTATTTCATTTGGCCAGCTGCCCACTGAATAAAAATTTCTACCATATTATAATAATTTATTTATACGTTGAACTAATAACACAGCACTGTTGCATTATTTTCGTCTGATGAAATGAAAATTTAAAAAAATTATACTCACAACAATCTTTGACAAGCGCTAAATCGCCACTTTTCCAATTTTATAGTTGTTTCTTACACATACAAATATAACCTTCTTTGACAAGCGCGAAATCGCCACTTTTTCAATTAGAAGGTTATCATTGTATGTGTAAGAAACAACTATAAATTTTAAAAAGTGGAGATTTTGCGCTTGTCAAAGATTGCTGTGAGTTTAATTTTTTAATTGTCATTTCATTAGACTAAAAAAATGCAACAGTGCTGTGTAATCAGTTCAACGTATAATTGATTATTATTGTGACACAAACTGGTTAAGTTTCCCTTCCGTGAAAACTCAAGGTACAAGCGTCAATAAAAGCGATTATCTTTCCCCTTCTTGTCCGGCCTATGGTGTAATGGATAGCACCCCAGAGTCGACTTTGGAGGTTACGGGTTCAATTTCTGTAACGGCCAAATTTTTCAATAAATTTAGCTGTCTAATTTCAGCTCCTGGTTATTTTCGCTTCTACTTTGGGTCGTCGTCACATATTTGGTGGCCGATACAGGAATTGAACCCGTAACCTCCAACGGTATGTGTCACATTATCATATGGTAGAAACTTTTATTCAGTGGGCAGCTGGCCAAATGAAATACAAATTTTTTATGGTGCAAATAATGTCCATACTAGTCCACATCTTTTCTGTCTAAACACACGCCCGGGAAGAAATCGCCCATTTTTCCTGCTCTATTCTTAGAGCATTTTTCAAGGCTAGTAAATCATTACAGAATCTTTATTTTTATTTTAACAAAGGTTGGTGCTTGTTTCTATCGAACAGTTATCCGAATGTAGAAAGAGCTCAAGTATAAAAAATGAACCATCGTCACGCAATGTTTTTTTTTACAAATTACCTGGAACACCTAAATTATTACATTTTAAATAAATTAGTTAAAGGAATATTGAGTAAAAATTCATTTATGGGTTGATTTATTCTGGCTGACCGCCAAATTCAGAGGTACGGGGTCTTTAGAGCCACAAATAGGGAACTTGAAGCCAGCGGAAAAAATTTTCACCTTTTTTAGGCTTCGCTTAGGCTTAGGTATAGGTTTTATCAATTTTTATTTTGGGTTCCAAATTCCCTCGTTTCCATCGACTCTAAACCAATTCAGAATGTAGACCTGAGCGGAGCAATTAAAATTGTGCAATTATGATGTTTTTTTTAAACAAATAAGAAAGCTAATTTTTTTTAATTCCACCGTTTTTACAAAATATACAAAAATTAACCAACCTTAATTCTTAAAAATTTGCATTTGGGTTTCAAATTAAATAATTTGATAAATAAATATTAAAATATGGGTTTTGACCTTTATTAGAAAACCGCTTTTGTTAAAATTTTTTAATGGCTTTAATGTTAAATAGACGATTCAATAATAAAATTATTGAGGTCAGTTCAATGCTATTTGCCTAGATCTAAATGTTTTAATTATTGTATAAAGGTGCTGTAGAATAATTTTAGGTATTGTTTTTCATTTTGCTGATTACTATTCGAAGTATCAGGTAACATTCAGAAACAAAATTGTATTACAACAAATTTTTACCAAACTTTAACGAGTTATTAACAAGAATACCTCTTGGTTTGTTGTTTTGTTGTTAACAAGAATTAACGTTTTTTTAACACCATTTTTTAAGATGAAAATTTTTCTCTAAACGGATATTATTAAAGCCAAACCGAAATCATGCTGGGGTATTAAAAAAATTAGATTTTAAATTTTGTTCCATTTCGAAAATTATAAAGGAATACTTTCATATTTTAAAGCATCATATCTCAAGAATGCTTAGTGCTTGGCGTATGATGTTTTTAAATTTTTTTTATAATTCCAAAATTACAAATTAAAAAAGCGAAATGTTTTTGATACGTAGTTTGCTCTTTTTGAAAGTAAAATTTTGGCTAAATTATGAATAATACTAAATAACAGCAAACAGAAAAACGCACCAACTGTAAAAAAAAAGATAAATAGTTTTTTGTAAAATGGCACAGTATTCATTCAATATTTTTCGGAATTGAACCAAATTTTAAACTTAGGCTTGTTTTTACTCTAGCGTGATTTTGTTAAGTTTTATTTAGTAAAAATTCTATATTTGAAAAGTGTTGCATAAAAACACCATTCATTTTACCAACCTGCTGAAAATTAATTTTTGGTCTAACACAATTTTTTTTAGAATTACTTGTAACATTTGGTTGTGGTTTTCTAGTCCAATTCAAAAGGGTAGGCTGTTGTTAAACGACGTATTCAAAAATCTTTTTTATCATTTAATTCACATTTAAAATACCAACAGTTTTTAGTGGATTTATAGACAAGTTATCAATTGAGTGACAGCTATCATTAAAATATTTTAGCAAATAACTGTCTTTAGAATTATGTCTTATATACCTTCCATGTTCATTAAAACCTATTAAAGGTGAATAATACGGTTATCCGGGACAAAGGTGTGACACTCGTGTTTAACAAATGCGGCCATGCGAAAGACAACCAGCGGACAGACGGGTGTCATCGTGACAGACGGGTGTCATCGTGACGGACAAGTGTCATCGTGACGGACGGGTGTCATCGTGACGGACGGGTGTCATCGTGACGTACGGGTGTCATCGTGACGGACGGGTGTCATCGTGACGGACGGGTGTCATCGTGACGGACAGGTGTCATCGTGACGGACGGGTGTCATCGTGACGGACGGGTGTCATCGTGACGGACAGGTGTCATCGTGACGGACACGTGTCATCGTGACGGACGGGTGTGATCGTGACGGACGGGTGTCATCGTGACGGACAAGTGTCATCGTGACGGACGGGTGTCATCGTGACGGACAAGTGTCATCGTGACGGACGGGTGTCATCGTGACGGACGGGTGCCATCGTGACGAATGGGTGTCATCGTGACGGACGGGTGTGATCGTGACAGACGGGTGTCATCGTGACGGACAAGTGTCATCGTGACGGACGGGTGTCATCGTGACGGACGGGTGTCATCGTGACGTACGGGTGTCATCGTGACGGACGGGTGTCATCGTGACGGACGGGTGTCATCGTGACGGACAGGTGTCATCGTGACGGACGGGTGTCATCGTGACGGACGGGTGTCATCGTGACGGACAGGTGTCATCGTGACGGACACGTGTCATCGTGACGGACGGGTGTGATCGTGACGGACGGGTGTCATCGTGACGGACAAGTGTCATCGTGACGGACGGGTGTCATCGTGACGGACAAGTGTCATCGTGACGGACGGGTGTCATCGTGACGGACGGGTGCCATCGTGACGAATGGGTGTCATCGTGACGGACGGGTGTAATCGTGACGGACGGGTGTCATCGTGACACCCGTTCGTCATCGTGACACCCGTCTGTCCACTGGTTGTTTTTCGCATGGCCGTGTTTGTTAAGCAAGTGTGTCACACCTTTGACCCGGATGATCGTAATATTCATCTTTGAAAGTATGTACTCGTAATTTTCTGTTTGTTTCCTCAACATATTGCATGATACATTTTAAAAAATATTATTAAATATGTATGTAACACCTTTACTATTCAAATTACAGTCTTCATTCATATTAGCTGCAAACTCTCGCTTTTTAGGACAAGTTAAAAAATGTTATTTTAATTGTTTTAATAACTATACACTGAGACTAAGCGAAGCTTATAAATCTAAGTCCAAACCATTTTTTTCTTAAAGTCTCTAAGTTCCTTTAGTTCGCGGCTCCAAGGATTTTCGACGGCTCCAAATTCCTTTAATTCGTGCTCTAAAGACCCTGTATCACCAAAAATATATAACATAATAATAAAGGATTATTACGTTATATATTTTATATAATAATAATATATAACATCCTTTATTATTATGTTATATATTTTGGTATCACCATAGACGTACCCCGTATCGTCAGAACTTTATTGTTATAGCTTAGAGGCATTAGATCCCTTTACCCCATTATAATTGCTTAAATTAAATTGTAAAAATATAATAACAAATATTATCACTAAACTGTTTCATAAAATACATTATTTATCTATTTTTTGTTTATTTTTACCTTTTGAATAATAAAAAAACTAAAAATTGGAAGAGCAATCACCTATTTTGTGTGTGTTATTCAAGCTAGGACTTTGTCAATACAGGCCTTTTTTGCGTTTTATACGGATGTGTCTGCTTGAAATTCAAAAGTTAAATTAACGTAGGCTGTCATTCTAAAGGAGATACTTCGTTCTACGTTAACAGGGTTTGCCCTATTTTATTTTAATTTCAGAATGTTGAGCTATTTTGTATAAAGCAATTTTATCGTTTATAACTACAATTCAACCAGTCAAGTTTCAGATACATTTATAAATGAAATTTGAAAAGCATATAATTTATTTTAAAATAATAATATATTCTTATTTTCAGCTTAAGATGCGGTTCCTTCCTTTCTGCATTTTCTTTGCTTTCTTCCTATTAACTTCAGCTGATGATACCGCCAAAGATGACCCAACTTCCGCCCCTACCACAGAAAGTATGTGGCTACTTACGTTCTGATTGCTAATGTGAACATAAATAAACTCAAAAACAAAAAAAACACATATTTTTTCTTTTTAAATCGTTCTGTTTGATATCCGCGTTTCAGACATGAAATACTAATCGCCTCTCACTATTCAGTTTATAATGGAAAAGCTGATCTTATGTCAATCCAAACGAAATAACATTTATCCGTATTCACTAAACCGACTCGGCGTCTTACGCCCGGCGAGTCATATACATACAATAAACGGCATTCTTCAAGTATAACCCATTTTATTTCATGAACTACTTAAGTATAGACGAACTAAGATTCAAGATTCAAGATTCAAGATTTTATTTTGAGATTTGATTTTATTTTATTCTAACAGTTTGAGTCCCTTATTTTTCAAGTACAATTAATTAAAATAAAATAGTTTTTTGATAAATCTTAAGAAAAACATGTAAACTTAAAAATTTTGTCATTATAAAACTCATGAGTACCCTAAATCGTGGAGTGTAGACCTTAGTTTCCCTAAGCAGTCTAAGCAAAACCTTAAAATCAAACTAAAGTTTATATTTAGCTTGATTTTGAGGTTTTGCTTAGGTTGCTTAGGGAAACTACAGTAAGGTCTACAGTCCACGATCAGTTTATTTATAAGTACTCTCACGATAAGTTACATGAAAAATAAGGGATTTAAACTGTTAGTTTGTCTATACTTAAGTAGTCCATGAAATAAAATGGGTTATACTTGAAGAATGCCCAATAAACGTCTAGAATTTTTTAGTTTTGTTGATTGCAAGTTTAAGTCAATTTAAATTAAAAATTTCTATCAAAACATGTTACTTTTATGTGTTTAAAGAAAAATACAAAAAAGCACTCACTCCATTGTCATAAAGATTTACATGACACGCAGGTGTAATGGGATATTTGACTCCCCTATTTTGTGACTCTCCGGTCATTCTGGACCGGTCCAAAATGACTCCCCGGTCATTTTGGACCGGTTTTTGGCCGGTCCAGAATGACTCCCCTTGGTCCAAAATGACTCCCCTGTTTTCTCGTTGTTCTCTTTACATTTCGCAATACTCTTTAGTTTAGTACAGCAAACGGGCTTTAGGTTAAAGCAAAATTTTAGCTTTAGGTTAAAGCTTAGGTTTAATCTGATGAGTAGGCTTAGGCTTAGGCTTAGTTTCAGGCTTAGGCTTAGGCTTAGTTTCAGGCTTAGGCTTAGGCTTAGTTTCAGACTTAGGCTTAGGCTTAGGCTCAGGTTTGGGCTTAGGCTTTGGCTTAGGCTCAGGCATAGGCTTAGGCTTAAGTTTAGGCTTAGTCACTAAGCTTAGTCGTTCCACGATAAAGTTCACTATAAGCTGGTATTCTAACGGATCCATTTAATACTGTTTAAAAACGATTATAAAAATTACACGCGCGCTTAATGTTTTATTGTTTTTTACACCGACAAAACAAGACAATACTTTACACGTTGTAATGTAACGCTAATTCTGACTCCCCTAATCATAGGAGAGTCATTTTGGACCGAGGGGAGTCACTTTGGACCGGTTCAAAATGACCGGGGAGTCATTCTGGACCGGGGAGTCGAAATATTTTATGACACGCCAGCGGCCTCTTTTTTCAATTTCGGCTCATTGAGCAGCAGGCGCGTTTTCATTCTGCATTTCAGATCCATTTTTTGTTGTAGTTATCAGAAAAGGTTAAATCAGTAATTTGTATTGTTATACAAATAAAAAACCCTGGTTCAAAAGTATAAACATTATTTACAAATACAATTAAAAACGATAGGAGGTAAATAATTAAAATAATATTTAAGTCATACAATAATTTAAATTATATATATATATATATATATATATATATATATATATATATATATATATATATATATATATATATAGAGATTAAATTAATAAAAAAATTCAGTTCAGCATAAAAGTGAGTTTTAATTTTTATGTAAATTTTTTAGAACCTACTGAAACAACAACAAAACATTCTCCTGTCGCGATTTCTTCCAGTAAGTTTAAACATCGTTCTGTTTTTTTTAAATTTTTTTAACATCAAAAGCAATAAAACCGTTGTTAGTTACAAATGTATTTTTTTGTGCTTTAGACATTGGATTTTGGACAAACCACAAATACATGTAGACTCCGAGTTTTAATAAACAAAAAAATTCTTGTTGGTTTCTTATTTAGTCAAGCTGTATATATTGCAACATGTTTTAAATATGGTGCTTTAGCATTGTGAGCATGTCATTTTTTTCCGATTTTTTTTCCAGCAAAGCACACATAAATTAAGCCTTCGAAACAAAATTATATGAGCCGAAAAGGAAAAAAAAAGAAAAAAAAACCAAGAACGCAGTCCTAGAAAATCGATTGCTTTTTTTTTCAATTATATTACGGAGTTCGAAAATGACTTTTTAAATTTTGAATTGTCCTAAATCAGCATTGTTTAACTAACAAAAAGATGTTTTAAATAAAGTATTACTTCAAAAATAAATTTTAAATTCATGGACATTTTATTTCTAACTCATCAAAAATATTTTGTACTAAAAATTGTTATATTTAACGCTTTAAAACTTTTTTCTTTATCGAAAGCTAGTGCTGGATTAATTTTTTTTCTTTTTTTTTTGAAAAAGATTGGTTTGGAATCCTCATGAGATCCATGGATTCTGTATTTGGATTTTTTAGACTGCAAGTCCTATAAAATAAGGATTACTTAAAAAAAGAGATTTTTTAAATCGAAATGGCATCAACACAAAAAGATAGAATATAAGTTGACATAAACCAGTGTAAAAAAACTGTTTAATGTAGGATGTGTTAAACTATTTTTTATTAAAATATACTGAATTTAATACATAACACATTTTATTGATAAACCACATGTAAATAAACAATGTAATTTAAAATTTTAAGCTAAAAATATAAAAAAATTCTTATTTTAGGCGTGTTTCTTCTGTTTTGCATCTTAAGTTACTACATTGCGGCCATTGTTTGTAGTGACGCTCCGTGGCAAGGATCTCAAAATTAAGTTGCCAAAATATCAACCGTGATTATTCTTTATTTATACAATATAATCATTGGTGTATATTTCTATTTACAACGTATTTAACAATTTCTTACGATCAAACAATATAATAATATAAACTACAAAGACAAAAAATATAAGCCTTAATTACTTACAAGTGCAGTTTTAACTAGCTTATGTATGTTTTCTGTTATTTTAACAAAATAAAATTCAATTTTATATCCAAAATAAATATAAAAGCATGCCAGAGTGGGCGCGTAATTTGAGGATGCAAAAACTTTATTTTCTGGATTAACCTTTGTGATTTTATACCAAAAAGCGTGTCTGAAACTCAAAAAAATAACCGGTGCCGCTAAACTACTAAGCTTCGCAGCTTACGAGCTTCCAGCACTGCCCAGTTCCAGTTTTATACACAGAGACGCGAGACGCGCTACACACTCCGCGTCTGAGCTGCGATAATAATCGCAAAGGAGTAACTGCATATACTTTCGTTATTAACCCTTTTGGATTAATTAAAAAAAAACAAGTTTTAAATTTAAAAAAAATCACTGCTTAATTTTAATGCAGTGAACTAACACATTGAATAGCGAAACACCATTTGCATTATTATGGAATCTCTGAGATACCATAATAGACGAAAAAGGTTAAAACCTTTTACAATTTAAATTTACTTAGTGAGTTACGGCGGAATATGATCCCGATTTTTACCTCAATAACGTTGCTGGATAAATATTAAAATGACACATTCGAAAATTAATAAATTCCGTCTTTAGTAGTAATTTTATTTTTTGTTGGATCTATTCTAACTACCGGATAATCTAGCAGGTAATTAACATGCCACTAGTGAACCAGCCCCGGTTAGTTTTTATACCTTTTGATTTTTGTAGTTATATATATGTCAATCCGTGTTTTAATACAACTTCTAACTAATTCTTTCTTAAATTGAAGGGTTTTTCGACAATGGGTTTTTGATTAAATAAAAATGGGTTGTTTATAATTTATATTGGTAGTATTGGGGACCCACTCTTAATATTCTCGTCAATACAACATATTATATTTATACTTCTGTTCTTTTAGGTTTAATAACATTATGCTTTAATTTAAACATTTTTTATTGTCTAAACTTCAGCTTACTAGACAAAGCTAAGGCAATGCAACAAAATAGTTTTTTTTTATTATTTATCTGAGCTTCTGGTTTTTGTTAGTTTTAATTTTTCACTGACAAATATAAATGAAAATTTATATAGTGTATGCTAAAATAAAAAATAGCTTGTAAAAATATCATAAATGGTAAAACTGGTCCTGATTGATTATAAACCCGGATTTCGGTGGGGAAATTCAAATGCAAAAAACGCATTCTTAGCGTATTGTTTTTCATTTTCCGAACTGGATTCACTCCATATCCTTTTTTACACGAAAATAAATACACGAGTTTTACACCACAAATTATTTTTTATTGCATATTTTAGGTTTTCTTGGTTAAAACGTTTAATTAAGTTGGCTAAAACTAAAATTTGTAGGCGGTTAAAAACCAATCATTTTGAAAACATTTTTGTTTAAGTTTACAGGATTAACTCATTTTTTTACTTCATTGCAGCGGTAAACTCCCATTTATGCAGCTGTTCCAAAATTTTCCTTAACCATTTGGGATTCTTTTCGTTGCATATCAGCAGAAGAAATTTAGCGCCACCACTGTTCAGTGTAAAATTTGATGCCCATCGAAAATCGGGTTCGTAGTTTACCACAGTGCAGCACTGACGCGGAATCTCTTCTGCGGATTTGCAGCGGTTTTGGAAAAAAACCTAAAAGTGTTAAACAATTTTAGGATAGTTCCAGGAATTACTAGGACAGCTAATCTGTCCTAGAACTACCCTAAGGTTGTTTAACAGGTTAGGTAATTTTCACATTACAATTAAGGTGTTCACCTCCTCTTGGCGTTTAACTATGGTTTGCGGGACTTAAAATAATCAGTGTTAACTTAGTTTTAATTATTATGTATCTATGTAACTGAATTTTATAGGACTATGTATTATTAATCTTTTGGCTTCTACGAAGTATATTTACAATTTTTTTAAGTCAAGTTTATTGGTTCGTGTTTTTGTTTTTGTCATAGTAAAATATTACTTAGTTTTGAATGTATTTTTTAATAAAATTGTCGTTTATAGGACTTTTAACACATTAAATTTATAAAAAAATTATAGGAAAAAAGAAACTTCTTATCGAACATTTTCTAAACAACAATAATAATACTTTTGGATGGTAAAACCAATAAAGTAATAACAAACTTTATTACAAAATGCTTTAAAGGTAACTGGAGAAAATTCTGTAGTATCTTTTAAAACACATAATAAAAATGATGGTCTGATTTAAAAAAAAAACACAAGTGTTTAAAGATTTAAAGTTTTAGCCTGTTTTTAAACATAATATTTTTTAGATTATGGGTATGTTTTGTTAGTTTAATTATATCAATCATTGTTGTCAGTTTTCTATTTTAAAAAAAAAAAAATTCTGCACGAATAATTTCCTTCTGTGCGATTTTATATCATACACCGTTTATTATATTTTCCAAAGAAACAAAAGAATTTATATACTGTCACTTACAATATGTCTTATCTATACAATTAGTTTTTAAAGTTGTTTTTTTGTCTGAAATCAAAACATGAAATTTTGAGCAGTTTAAGCAGCTGATTAAATTGAAACTGACACCTAATAAAGGTGCGAAATAAAACACAGAGTGTGTGACATTAATTTTAATTTTTACAATTAAAAAATTGACAATTGACACAATAGATTTTCGCGTATTTTATTTGCCATAAATTATCACAAATAAAAGATCGCTTGTATTTTTAAAACAACCTGATTAAAATTAAAGAAAACCTTGAGGAAATCAAAACGTTTCAATCTTTTTCAAACCCTTATTGTTTTTATTATCGAAAAATCTTTCGATTTTTTCGATCTTTCTTTCGAAAAATCTTTGGATTTTTCTAATTTAATCACTAAAATATTTTTCGAAATTTGTTATAAAAACTATTTTTTCAAGGATTAAAAAAACTCAAAAATCATTAAAATTAATATACTTTAACTAATAAAAATTATTTAACCTGTTTGCTTAAAATCATAATAATGATTAGTTAAGGACAAACCAAAGGTTGCTGGATTTGGATTGGTTGATCAGAAAATAAAAATAGAGGGCTCATGTAAATCATCAATTGAAAAACAATTAAACACCTTTTACACCAACCAATCCACTTACAGCCTAAAAAATTTGAAATAATGAATAAACCCAAACTATTCAGACTTTATACTATTTTTATTCTTGAAATAAAAAAAAATAAAAAAAAAACTCAGATACCATAAATCATAACTCTTGGAATATTATTTAAATAAGACGGCTCTTGTTAAAAGTATTTTAAAATGCTTATAACTAGGGATCGACCGGGGCCTCGGACCCGGCTTCGGCTTGCCCCGGAACTTTTTTTCTACCCCAGCCCCGGCCCCGGTCCCGACAAACACAATTTTGTCTACCCCGGCCCCGGAAATTTAGCTGTCAAATCAATCGGGGCAAACCGGTGTAAAGACCCCTAAGAATACAAATTTTAAAGCACTTTTTACAATTTAGACAGTGATAAATATACTGATACTTACGTAAAGTGTATACTACTGTTCTAAAAAGTTACATTTACTTTTACTTAAAGGTGCGGTGCGGAGTCAAACTTCTTGTCTTCGATTTTGATAATGTTTTGTGAAAATCTTACCCTTGCCCCCGACAGCCCACAAAATTTTTTCAACAAAATATCTGCAGTGAGTCAAGAGTTATGACCCCCCAAAAATTGCATTTTTCAACAATTCTGTACGTGACAAATTGCTAAATGTGTATTACGATTTACGTTACAAATTAGGCACTCAAAGAAAGGGGCTATTTTCTACTCTAATTTGATATTTTTATCGCTAATATTGGTGCAGTATTTGTCGAGATATTGCGTTTCCCGTACAAAAAACATTAGATTTTTTCGCTAAAAATAAGAATTGAAGGGAAAGAAAGGTTGGACAAACTTCACAAATTCACTGCCGTCGTTTGGTGTTTTTAACGAAAAAATCGCGTGTAACGCAATATTTCGACAAATACTGCACCAATCTTAACCATCAAGGTATCAAATAAGAATAGAAAATAGCCGCTTTCTTTGAGTGCATAATCTGTAACGTAAATCGTAATACCCATTGAGCAATTCGTCACGTACAGAATTGTCGAAAAATACCATTTTTGGGGGGTCATCATAACTCCTGACTCAGTGCAGATATTTTGTTGAAAAAATTTTTGTGTGCTATTGGAGGCAGGGATACGGTTTTTACAAAAAAATTATCAAAATCGAAGACAAAAATTTTGACTCCGCACCGCGCCTTTAAACAAATAAAAGTAACGAATTTTTTTTATTACTTTTCCTTTTACTCGATTTTTAACCCTTTGGGATTTTTTTCGTCCAAAAACCGCTGCAAATCTGCAAAAGATATATTGCGTCAGTGCTGCAGTGTGTGAAACTTTGTGGCTCTCGACGATCGTTGACTAAATTTAACATTGAGCAGCAGTGGCGTGAAATCCTTTCTGCGGATTTGCAGCGGAATGAATACCAAAGGGTTAAATTTCACTTACTTTTACTTTTACTCTTACTCAGATTTTTTCCTACAAATACTTAAATTAATTTAAGTAAAATTTAAATAATTTCAACAAATAGATTTCCTATAGGCTTGTTGTAAAATCAGTCTCAAAAGAAAGTTTTTAACACGCTAAACACCATTTACTTAGACTAAAAAAAACTTAAAATGAAAATAAGCAAAACACTTTGGAACGGAGCTCTGGAGCTCCAAAAATCGACGTTTTGCGCCGTTGCAAAATTACTTTTATTATAATTTTACTTTTATTTTTACTTAAAAATAGGTGTTACTTTTACTTTACTTAAATAAAATTTCGAAAGTTACTTTTATTTTTACTTTACTTTAATAAAAATATCACAAATTACTCTTACTCTTACTTTACTTAAATTAAATTTTTTTTAAAACTACTTTTTACTTTTTCTGAAAATAATCAAGAAATCATTACTTTTTACAACCATAGTGTATACTAAATATATAATAATAGTTTAGATTTAAAAGAATTCAAATATTCAAATAATTTTTTTTGTTCTGCTTGAAAAAACTTTCTGTATTAAAAAATAAGTTTTTCTACTTAGACAAGTGTTTAAATTCTAAAATGTGACTATTAATTACCTAAAACAAATAATTTACAGTAAAAAAATTAGATTTTTTGAAAAAAACGACGAAAATTACAAATTCCGCTAAATTTTTAGCCTGCCACGGCCCTGGCCCCGGCCGGGGCAAAATTTTTTACCCCGGCCCCGGCAAATCTAAATTTCTCTACCCGGTCCCCGGCCCCGGCATCAGCAATAATTCTACCCCGGTCGATTCCTACTTATAACAACGATTAATTATTTTACGATGTAAAGTAAGTTCCTTTAAGGCTGGTTCATACTTATGACAAAACGTCCTTTGGACAAAGTCCAACGGAACCAAATAACAAAAGTCCTTTGGACTTTTTCCAAAGGAAAAACACAGCGTCAAACGTTTTTTGGACTTTGTCCTTTGAACTTTGTCCAAATGACAAAGTCCAAAGGACCACGTGTTCATTGGACTTTGTCCTACTTTGGACTACTTTGTCTTTTGGACTTTTCTCTTTGGACTTTATCATTTGGACTTTGTCCAAAGAACAAATTTCAAGCAGCATCCATACTTCGTCCAAAGGAAAAAGTCCGAAGGACGTTTTGGCTTATCCAAAGGATGTTGTGGCTTTTCTAAAATTGTCCTTTAGACAAAGTCCAAAGGACGTTTTGTCATAAGTATGAACCAGTCTTTATTGCTAAGAAATTTTTAAAAAAAGTTTTGTGCTGTATATGCGTTTAATTTTAAGCAACGATTCAATATGGATACAAAAATAGTGCCAGGGGTTGCTGCTATATCAATTAGCACCTTTTCGTTTACAGTTTGTTTAATGTTTGTCCCATTTATTCAACACAAAATTTCCACAATAGAAGAGAGCATGTTTCATGATCTCCAAGAAATACAACAGATCTCCAATGCAGCTTGGCAATCCATGATGAAGATTGATTTGACTGAGTCCAAAGGAAGAAAACCCCGTCAGATTTATTCATGTCGTGAGTTTTTGTTTTTATAGGAACCCATAATTAAATGTATGCAATATCAAGCACCTTTTGTTTAAAATATAATTCAAAATGGTATACGATTTTTTGAAACTACTTTTCAACAACAATGTGATTTGAATTCATCGATTTCATCACTAACCCGAATGGTGAAATGTTATTTTAGTGTATTTTATCTTGTTTTTTGTTTTGCTATCCCCTATTAAAACATGTTTTACTTTTTTATACTGTTTTATCTGTGAGGTAATGTACTATATAATCGTATATGTAGTGATATCACAATAAAAATTTTGCACGAAAATTTATCGAGGACTTAATTTCTATGTTCGCACCAACTTGGATTGGAACATTATTTTTGCTTGGATATTGTTTCCGTATGGCAATAATGAAACCAAGGATATCGTGAAGCTTAATTCTCTCCTTAAAATAGCACTGCCAGAAATCAAATTCTTATAAGGCTCTGAATGGACAACTCTTTTAATACAAAATCTATCTTATCTCAAATTTGAAATTTTTACTTCTCCAGACCATTTTTACAACATTTATAAATTTAAATTTAATCGGTTTAGTAACAAAAAAAATTGTATAATCTGGCCGTTATAGGAATTTGTGACAGTGCTTTTTTTAAAAATAAATAAAAAATAGTACAGACTCTCTAGAAACACTAAAACAATTATCTTTTATGCTCACTTGATTAGATGCGCGTTTGAAGGCGTAGGGTAAACGGTGATTTACTTTACAAATAAGCGTCCGAAGGTCCTACTGATTGTTAGGAAGGATTATTTTCCCTCACGTCCAGATTTTCCCAAAACGGCCGTTAAAAATGAGTTTTTAAACAAGAGGGATTGTTATTGTGGTGTTTATTTTTAGAGTGCAATCAGTGGAACGAGTGTCCCAGTGGTTCTCTCGGTCCCTCGGGACCGGGGGGTGCCCCTGGAGAACCCGGACTTCCTGGAATTCCCGGAAAACAAGGACTCCCCGGTGTCAGCCCGCCGGAGAAACCACGAGACTTCAACGCCGCGGAGTGCAGGAAATGCCCCGGCGGTGGCCCAGGCGCCCCGGGTCCTGACGGAATACCAGGCCCTCCGGTAGAATTAGAACGGTCTTTAAAAACCAAACCATAGCTAACTGAAAAACAGAAACGCTCTGGACCTTTTTTTAATATAATTTAGTTTATTTTTAGTAAATTGTAAAACTTTAGAACCAATAAGACCGACATCGCGACGTTAGTGATTAAGTACAAAGGCATCATATTGAAGCTGTTTGCATGTTTTAAAAGAAAATCAGAAAAAATATGTTGCTTTGGATAAAAACAAGTGTCGAGTTTTGAAATCCTGTTTCAAATCAAGTATGAAAAGAATTCCACATTTTGGTATCAAATTATTTTTCTAGCCTACTCAAATTTTTTTGCGATCTTAAAACGAGTTTAGGGGCCGGTTCATTAAACGTGTGTTGATTAGGTATACTATTTTAGAACGTTGCTTAAAATTCTTGCTACTGTTTTAATTTTTGGATTTTTTAAAAAAAAATCTTATAGAACTGGTTTGTCTAAATGTCATAAATTAATATTTTACAACTTTTATTCATATTTGTTCTAAATACAAGCTAACAAGGCAATAAACCCTGGTTAAAGGTTAATAAAACTAAGGCAATAAACCCCAGTTAAGGATTAACAAAACTCCTAACTAGGTGTTAAAATTTTATCAGCTTTTGTTTAAAACAAATTCGCATAAGATTGTTCATACACGTTTTACGAATTATAGTTAAGAATCAGTTTTACGAATTAATATAAATAGACGTAATCTCTCTCTCTCTCTCTCTCTCTCTCTCTCTCTCTCTCTCTCTCTCTCTCTCTCTCTCTCTCTCTCTCTCTCTCTCTCTCTCTCTCTCTCTCTCTCTCTCTCTCTCTCTCTCTCTCTCTCTCTCTCTCTCTCTCTCTCTCTCTCTCTCTCTCTCTCTCTCTCTCTCTTTCCCAATACGAATCTGAACCAAGAACTA
>JASAMX010001104.1:0-22224 GCA_030248175.1 Microlaimidae sp. YZB2_3 | reverse complement strand
ACACAATAAAACAGACATGTGCACTGCCCCCCGGGGTTAAAACGGGGGGGGGCCAATTCCAAAATGGGGGGGGCACGGGGAGGCAACTTTTTTGAAACAGGAGAGCAATAAAACAGAGAGGGGGCGAGCATGGGGGAAAGAAAAAAAGAGAAAAAAGGAGAAAAAAAGAGAAAAAAAGAAGGGAAAAGGGAAAAAAGGGACAAAAAAAGCGAAAATAAGGTAAAAATAGGTCTAAAATGGCTTAAAATACATTGAAATAGGCTAAAAACTGCAAAAAATTCGCGATGATGGCGTCATCATACGTCAAAAACTGCGTCATATTTTTAGGGTACTTTTTAATTTTTTTGGCGGGGGGGGGGGGGGCAATAAAACGGGGGGGGGCGAATAGCCAGGATTTCATTTTGGAGGGGGGGCGGTCTGGGGGCAGAAAAGGTGCGATAAAAGCGGCGCGCAGCGCCGCGTTCTGCACCGCGTGGCGGCGCCAGCCGACGCGAAGCGTCGGCCGGGGGGCCAGGGGGTTGTCCCCCAGCCGCCGGAGGCGAAATTTTTTTTAAATATGCCCTAAAAACTGCTTAAAAATCGTCCACTGGTGTTTGCGTGAACATACATTTTACTTTTGTTTTTTTATACCTAATTTCGATCTTCAAAATTATTAAACGATGAAATTGCATATAACACAACTATCTATTTTCTAATGTCTTTAAATTTTGCGAATGAGTATGCTGTAAGCATGGGCGTAGCCAGGATTTCGGAAAGGGGGGTCCATTCAACCCTGAACAAAATTTCCAAAAGGGGGTGGGGGTCCAGGGGCGTCCAAAATCCTAAACGTTATAAATGGACTTAAAAAAATTTTCCGCGCTTTGCACGGAGTGTTTATTACCTAGTTTATGTCACATACTTATTACCAGACCTGTGCAAGCCGCCTCCCCGGTAGTTTATAGGGAGGGGGCACGGGGGGCCAATTTTTTTGAAACGGGGAGGGCAATAAAACGGGGGGGGCAAGCAGGGAGGAAAGAAAAAAAAGAGAAAAAAGGGGGAAAAAGAAGGGAAAAGGGAAAAAAGGGACAAAAAAAGCGAAAATAAGGTAAAAATAGGTCTAAAATGGCTTAAAATACATTGAAATAGGCTAAAAACTGCAAAAAATTCGCGATGATGGCGTCATCATAGGTTAAAAAATGAGTCATAATTTTAGGGTACTTTTTCATTTTTTGGCGGGGGAAGGCTATAAAACGGGGGGTACAAATCCTCCAATAAAACGGGGGGGGCATTTCCAGACCGTGCACAGGTCTGTGTTTTCTATATATATATATAAATCTGACCTTCCCGCGTAGCGGGAAAAATTTTTATATTGATTAATTTCATAATTATTGATTATTTTAAAATGCACAAAAATTTAAAAAAATAAAATAAAAGGAGAGAACGCAAACACCAGGGGACGATTTTTAAGCAGTTTAAGGCATAAAAAAAATCGGTCAGACCCCCCACACCCCCCGGCCGCCGCTTCGCGTCTCCGGGCGCAGCTATGCAGCGCAGGCGCCGGCGCTGCGCGCCACTTTTGTGGTACTTTTTCTCCGAAATCCTGGCTACGCCACTGTATGGGATATTATTATAATTTTATAAATGTTTTATTGCAGACCTGTGCACGGTCTGAAAATGCCCCCCCGTTTTATTGGCGTTTTTGCCCCCCCCCCCCCCCCCCAAAAAATGAAAAAGTACCCTAAAAATATGACGCCATTTTTGACGTATGATGACGCAATCATCGCGAATTTTTTGCAGTTTTTAGTCTATTTGAATATATTTTAAGCCTTTTTAGACCTATTTTTACCTTATTTCCGCTTTTTTTGTCCCTTTTTCCCTTTTCCATTCTTTTTCTCTTTTTTATCCTTTTTTATCTTTTTTTTTCTTTCCCCCTGCTTGCCCCCCCCCCGTTTCAAAAAAGTTGCCCCCCCGTGCCCCCCCATTTTGGAATTCCCCCCCCCCCGTTTTAACCCCGGGGGGGGGCAGTGCACATGTCTGTTTTATTGTGTAATAAATTACATATTGCTGGAGACAAAATATTGCAAATTAAAGCGAAACTCAAACTTTAAACCCTGCATTTAGGATCTGGGTTATCGCGGCGACGTCGGGTATCAAACCTTGCTGTACGGTAGCGAAGCGGACATTCGGAGGATTCTAGTGTTTCTGATTGAAAAATTGCCGAAAGAAGCTGTAGACGCATCTTCAACGGAACTGTGTAAGATTAGTCATACATCAGTAAATGAGTAAAAAAAGGGTAAAGTGAAGGTAAAACCTAGGAAGGGTAGGGAAAAGTCATAAGGCTGTGAGTTGTGACCGTAGACTGTGAGATTTAAAAGTAAAAACCCCCAAATTTTTAGGGAGCGGGGTTAAAGTTAAACCGCCCTTCTTAGAATTAGGAAGGGAAGTGGGAGCTAAACAAACCCCTATGCCCATGTATGGGGCGCATGTCCCCAGACATGGGCGTAGTCAGAGGGGGTCTAGACCCCCTTTTGGATCGGCAAAGGGAAAAATTTGGGGTTAGACCCCCCTCTTTTGGTGGGTCGTCAAGGATAAAAATCTGGGGGTCTAGAACGGCCATTTTTTAAAAATTTTCTCGCGCTTCGCTCCGCTCAGCGCTCAATTAATTATAAAATCTCCACTACCAAATTTGTGTTTCTTTGTTTTGTAATCTTAGTATGACCACGCTGGACCCACCCTATTCTTCATGTTTTAAATTGGTCTCCACTTCTAAATTTGTGTTACCGTGTTTTGTAATCTTGATACGACTATGCTGGACCTTCTCCCTTAGATTGATATAAAAAATATAGTGGGATTAAAAATTTAAAGGTGAGACTGAGAAGAAGTAATTTTTGAAAATATTTTTTTGCACCTTGCAATGCTGAGCTGTAATACAATGTACTCATTTTTCAGTTTTTTTTTCGAAAATTTTAAGGTATCAAATTGTTTGTAAAAATTTTTTTTCTTTTTTTATACTTATTTTTATTAAATAATTGGAAAATAATGATGTATGGGATAGAAATAAGGTAATAAACACTCTGCGCGAAGCGTGGAAAAAATTTTTTAGCCCGTTTATAACGTTTAGGATATGGACCCCCCTTTCGGAAATTTTGTTCAGGGTTAAACCCCCCTTTCTGAAATCCTGGCTACGCCCATGTCCCCAGACCAGGGTAAAATTTTTAATTTAAGGCGGTAAAAAGCACTAGAAAATTTAGTTTTTTTATCTCTTTAAATCAAAACCATGTGTTGAAAACATAATTATAAATTTAATTATTATCTAGGTATAGTAGTTTAGTTTTATTTTACTTAAAATAAAACTACTATACCTAAATAATAGGTAAATATCATACCTGTACACTGCCTTCCCATGGGATTATATTGCGGGAGGGGCAATTCCAAAACGGGGGTGCACGGGGGGGCAAAAAGGTGCCAAATGGTAGCTGGTTTGAGGTTTAACAGACAACAACCAACTCACACTACATGCAAGCAAAACAACATCACACTATTCACACCAGACCCTGCAGAGTACAACACACAACTATCACTACAAATAAACAACACAACACTCATCACAACTAAAAACCCAAAAATTTTGGAGCTCACTTTTGACCCCAAGCTTACATTCAACACACACATCGCAAATATACACAGCAAAGCACGCAAAACACTTAAAATCATTAATGCACTCACAGCAACATCGTGGGGTAAACCAAAAGAAACACTAACTTTCACTCACACATACAAAGCAATCACTCGACCAATAATCGAGTATGCCAGCACAGTCTGGGGCCCCACAACATCAAACACACAAATTAACAAACTGCAAACAATACAAAACACTGCTCTCATGGTCGCAAGAGCGCACACCACAGACACAAACGCACACCATCATAATACACACAGGCTAAAGTCCTCCCAATAGCAACACACATTCAACTCCACGCAAAACAAGCAAAATTGGCAGCCGTGTACACAAACATACCACTTAACTACCTAACACAACAACAGACCTGTGCACACTGCCCCCCTGGTTTAAACGTGGGGGCAATTCCAAAATGGGGGGGCAGGGGGGCAACTTTTTTGAAACGGGGGGGCAATAAAACGGGGGGAGCAAGCGGGGGAAAAGAAAAAAAGAGAAAAAAAAGAAGGGAAAAGAGAAAAAAGGGACAAAAAAGCGAAAATAAGGTAAAAATAGGTCTAAAATGGCTTAAAATACATTGAAGTAGGCTAAAAACTGCAATAAATTTGCGATGATGGCGTTATCATAGGTCAAAAATGACGTCATATTTTTAGGGTACTTTTTCATTTTTTGGCGGGGCAGGGGGGCAATAAAACGGAGGGGGGCAAATCCTCCAATAAAACAGGGGGGGCATATCCAGACCGTGCACAGGTCTGCAACAATCTGCACCCCGTAGGCTCAAAAAGCAAACAAAATTTCACAACAATAACTACACAATAAACATTCCAACATACATAACAAAACTTACAAAGCACTAAAACAACAAATCCACTCAAACACAGTCACAAACCACAAGAACAACACTCCAATAAACTCAATACTTCAAACAAAAGCACCAGCAATAAGCAACAAGGAAAAAATCTTTCTTGTGGGGTCAGGAGAACCCTTGCCCAACTCAGGGCGGAGAAATCTCCTTTCCTCTACTCCTACCTACACAAAATCAATCACACACAATACACATTACCAAACTGCCCGCTATGCAAAACACAGACAAATACACACAACACTACATCTTTTCACATGCACACACATTAAACACATTAATACGACCTTGGGACCAGAGGACCTTTGGGCGAACCCCGCAGCGGTTACTGATATCCGAGAGGGGGAAGAGGGGTGAGCAAGGCGAGGAGCGTGCTGGATGGAACAAACCAGGGTTGAATGAAACCCTGGTTACTGGCAAAGGACAACAACGAGGGGTGTAACTTTTTTTAAACAGAGGGGGCAAGCGGGGGAAAAAGAAAAAAAAGAAAATAACATGGAGAAAAAAGAGAAAACAAGAAGGGGAAAGGGAAAAAACGGACAAAAAAGCGAAAAGAAGGTAAAAATAGGTCATGGTGTCATCATAGGTCAAAAATGGTGTCATAATTTTAGGGTACTTTTTCATTTTTGGCGGGAGGGGGGGGGCAAATCCTCCAATAAGGCGGGGGGGGATTTCCAGACCGTGCAGAGGTCTAGTATATAATAGTAGTTTTTTTGACTACTAATATGCGTTTGGCACGTATTAGGAAAGTTTTTGAATTAATATTAAAAAAATCGTTTTTTTTCTCTTCCAAAAAAAACACGTAAAGGTCCCCCCTTGCATAAAATCCGGCTTTGCTGGATTTTGAGAGGGGCGCGACCACCCCCCCCCCACCCCTGAGCACGCACTACCCGTCCGTATTCACCTACATTGTACTTATTTCATTGGTTTGGTTTAATGAATTTTTCTCTCCTAATCAGATCACCTTCACCAGACCTGTGCACGATCCGGAAACGCCCCCCCCCGCTTTATTGGAAGATTTGCCCCCCTCCGTTTTATTGCTCCCCCCGCCCAAAAATGAAAAAAAGTACCCAAAAATTATGACGCCATTTGTGACTTATTATGACGCCATCATCGCTAATTTTTTGCAGTTTTTAGTGTGTTTCAATGCTTTTGAAGCCATTTAGATAGACCTTTTTTTACTTAAATTTCGCTTTTTTTGTTCTTTTTTCCCCTTTTTTTCTCTCCTTTTTCTCCTTTTTTTTTCTCTTTTTTCCTTTTCTCCCCTGCTTGCCCCCCGTTTCAAAAAAGTAGCCTCCCGTGCCCTCGCAACAATTTTTGGAATTGCTCGCATCTCCCCTCAATAAAACCCCGGGGGTGGGAGGCAGTGCTCAGGTCTGGATCACACTATTAATTAATAATCACCACGTAAATTTCTAATGTTAGCACCATTGGAAAGAGCGAAGTTGATCGGAGGTAGAAAAATTAAGGCCGATTTGGATGCCCCCTGGGTTCCGTGGTTTTGTCGCCGATTGCAATTACAATGGGACGGTCGACTTTGGAACCCGCCGGTACGTTAAATTTCGTCGGGTACGACATAAAGAGTCAAAATCGGTATAAAATCAGCGTCACTCTTAACTCATTTTTAACGTTTATTTTTATAGTATTTGTGTCTTAAAAGCATAGGTGGGCAGCTTCCCGGATTTTTGGGCGTATACCCGACCCCTGAAATTTGGGAGGGGTGTCCCAAAAATTTTTTTTGGGGTAGACCTCAAATACCTTAATTTTAGCGTTTTGAATACTGGAACATCCCAAATTTTAGGGAGGTGTCCGGGGACCGGAGTACCCCCAAATTTTAGGGGGGGGGTGGTGTCGGCTTTCGTCAGTATTTTTTTAGTCCCCCAACATAACTATGCCGATTGCCCCCCAACCCCACCCCCCTCTGCACACCTATGCTTAAAAAATAAAATAATTCACAATTACCAGTAATTTATGACGATTCTGACTTTCTTGGTCATGGTAAAACGACTTAATATGTGTTTTGCGTTACGCCCTATTAAAAAAATTCAATATTTTAAAATACAAGAAAATTCATAATTATCGATTATGCAGCGAAAATAATAACAGGAATTTAAAGTTTTCCGATTATTTTCTTGTTTTTTTCCTCACATTTTAGGATTCGATTGAATTTGTGTCGTTTCATAGTCATGCTGATTTGTGGAACACCGATGGTAGTATCAACTCAAACATTCCTTTTAGAGATATTCCAGCTTCAATTATCAGCGGTTGCTCATCTTCTAAAGTAAATTATGAAACTAATTTTTACAAGTTTTTAATCAAATTTTCTAAAAAAATGGATTCAATTCCTAAAAGCGAGAAGTAATTTCTTTAGAGAGTGATTTCCATATTACGTCGTATTTTTATGTCTCAAAGAAGTGTTAAAATTGCCAAAATTCACTGCTTTTTGCAAAAATTTAGACCCCATTTATGGTTTTTTCGAGTGCGAACAATAAATAACATTTTTAGTCACAGAAGTCAATAGCTTATTTATAATTTTTAGATTCTTTTTTTATTTACAAAAAAACACACCCTTATTTGAAACTGAATTTTAGATAGGAAAGTATAGATAGTAGTGATGTTCCTACCATCCAATATCATGCTCCGGAGCTCCAGCGATTTAAGCTGAGGGAGCGGGAGGGAGCTCCGCCCCTTAAATGAGCGATTTAAGGCTTATTTATGCTTGAAATACATTTTAAACTACTCCGTTTGTTTTTTTTAGGAGTATTTTTATTGCTTTAAATAGGTTTTTCAAAAAATTTAATTTACAAAAAAATTTTGACACAATAATCTATGCCATCACTCTTTAATTATTCATGAGATTAGTATCAAAATAGGGCGGAGCTCCGGGAGTTGCTCCGAAACTCCTAAAAATGGAGCTCCTCTCCGGAGCTCGGGGGAACATCACTAACAGACAGGTAATTTTAATTTTTGCTCTCGCAAAATTAGAAAATCAAAAATATCTCGAGTTTACTTTAAATATATGTGCAGTGGATTAATATAAAATTGCATCATTCGAAAATTTGAAAAGAAATTTTGTAATACTTAACATAACATTTGTATTTAACTTTAAGAAATGCAAGTATACTTTTCGAAATATACAGAATTTATTAAAATAGTGAACAAACAAAACTTCGAAAATTGTATTAGGTTTTTTTTTATATGTTTCTTTCGCCTTCAAAATGAACAACTTAGAGTTTGAGTAAGTAGATTGCTGTATTATAGATGCTTATCTAAAACATTTTACTGGAATCATTACTTCATAAAGGCATTGAAAAAATTAGCAAAATAACGGCACGACAAGAATAATTTTGTATATGTTTTCACATACTTACAACAAATTTATGTTGAAATGTATTAAATGTTTTAAAAATTTGAAAAATCTTAAGTTTGATTATTTTATAACCCGATAATGCTATCAATTTTAATTAAGAGGAAGGCCGTGAATTAAAAATGCTGTTAAATTTAGCTTGATGACGAAGATCATGGGTTTTCTGCGGACACGCTCCGACGAATTCTACTAGCCCGACAAACCGAATCCAACCGAAATACCCGGGCGAAGCCGAAAATAGCGCCCAAACCGAAACTCCCGCCCAAGCCCACGGCCGCCGCCGCTAAAGGAGGAGAAAAAGTGGACATCGGCGAAAAAGGAGCAATGGTAAGGAAGCGCTAAGTCAGAGCAGTGGGGCTGAAATAAATTGCGTGGTTTTAATGGAAAAACTAGTGAAACATGGCAAGTGTAAGATTTTTATTAAAGGTGAAATACGGAAAAATAGTAATGCTTGTTGTTCCTAATACAGTAGGATTAGCCTGTGGCCGGCCTATTTAAACTTTTATTTATTTATTCATTTATTCATTATATTTATATATATTTATATTCATTATATTTATATATATATTATATATATATATATATATATATATATATATATATTTATATATATTATATACAGACCTTGCACGGTCTAAAATTCCCCCTTTTATTGAGGATTTGTTTTTTGCGATATTTTAGTTTTTGATTTAGTTGCGATTTTTGTTTTTTTTTTTTTTTTTTTTATTTTTTTTTTTGTTTTTTTTTTTTTTTTTTTTTTTTTTTTTTTTTTTTTTTTTTTTTTTTTTGTTTTTGTGTTTTTGTGGTTTGGGGGGGGGGGGTTTTTTTTTTTTTTTTTTTTTTTTTTTTTTTTTTTTTTTTTTTTTTTTTTTTTTTTTTTTTTTTTTTTTTTTTTATTTTTTTTTTTGTGTATCTGTTGTTTTTTGGTTTTTTTTTGTGCATTCTGTTTTTTGTTTTTGTTTTTTTTTTTTTTATTTTTTTTTTTTTTGTAGTTTTATATTTTTTTTTGTTATTTTTATTTTTTTTTTTTTTTTTTTTTTTGTTGTTTTTTGTTTTACCGTTTTTGGTTGCGTTTTGGGGGGGGTGCGGTTGTTTTTTCTTTTTTTTATTAGTTTTTTTATTTTTTTTTTTTTTTTTTTTTTTTTTGTTGTTTTGTTTTTTTGTGTTTTTGAGGGGGTTTGTTGTTTTTTTGGTGTGTAGGTTTTTTTTTTTTTGGTTTGTGTTTTTTTGTTGTTTTTTTTTGGTTTGATGATTTATGGTTGTTTGGGGGGGGGGGGGGTTTTGGAGGGGGTGGGGGGTGGGGTGTAGTTTTTGGGGTTGTTGGGGGGGGTTTTTTTTTTTGATTTTTTGATTGACTTTTGGGTTTTGGTCTTTTTTTCTATTTTTTTTTTTTCTTTTGCTTGCCTTTTTTCTGTTGGCTTTTTTTTTTTTTTTTATTTTTTATTTGTTTTTTTTGCTTTGAATTTTTTTTTTGCTATTGGGGGGTGCAGCTGGGATTTTTTATTTGGTCTATTGATGCTTTGGTTTTGTGGGGGGTTTATTTCTTTTTTTTTTGGATGCTTTTCTTCTTTTTGTTTTGATTGCTATTTTTTGTTTTTATTGCTTTTTGAGCTTTTTTTGCTTTTTTTTGTTTTTTGGGTTTTTTTTTTTTTTTCTTTTTTTATTGGGGTTCTTTTTCCCTTTTGGGTTCCTTTTTTGGGGGGGGTTCCCTGCTTTGCTGGCCCCTTATTTTATTTGTCCCTTTTGCTTTTGTTTGTTTTTTTTTTTTAGAGGTTTTTGTTTTTTTTGGGGGGGGCGAGCGGGGGGAAAGAAGAGACTATATTTTGTTTTTGATTTTTGTTTATTTTTTTTTTTTTGGGGGGGGGGGGGTTTTTTTATATATAATATAATATTTATATATATATATAATATATATAAATATAATGAATATAAATATATATAAATATAATGAATAAATGAATAAATAAATAAAAGTTTAAATAGCCCGGCCCCAGGCTAATCCTACTGTATTAGGAGACGAGCGTACTATTTTCCCGTATTTCGCCTTTTAAAATCTTACACTTGCCATGTTTCACTAGTTTTTCACAATAGGACCCCGCGCAATTTATTTCAGCCCCACTGCTCTGACTTAGCGCTTCCTTACCCATTACTTTTTTTCGCCCAAATCTTTTTCTCCTCCTTTAGCGGCCGCGGCGGGTTTTGGCGCTATTTTTCGCTTTCGCCCGTCAGTTCGGTTTCGATCTCGTCGAGCGTGTCCCCCCGCAAAAAATGCATATTTCGTCATCAAGCTAAATTTAACAGCATTTTTAATTCACAACCTTCCTCGTAATTGAAATTGATAGGCAATTATCAGATTATAAATCGAATATTTTTAAAAGATTTTTACAATTTCAAATTAATTTGTTGTCATAAATTCTATCTGAAAACATATTCAAAAATTATTCTTGTAGTACCGTTATTTTACTAATTTTTTCAATGCCTTTATAAAAGTAATGATTCCCATAAAATATTTAGGATAACATCTCAATAATTTTTCGTCAATATCCTTACTCAAACTCTAAGTTGTTCATTTTGAAGGCGAAAGAAACATAAAAACCCAATACAATTTTCGAAGTTTTGTTACCTTTAGTTTTTAATAAATTCTATATATTTTCGAAAGATACTTATTTCTTAAAGTTAAATACAAATGTTATGTTAAGTATTACAAAATTTGCTTTTCAATTTTCAAATAATCATTTATGTAATCCACTAGCATATATTTTAGAGTCAACTCTAATTATTTTGATTTTATTAATTTTAGAGCAAAAATTAAAATTACCTGTCTGTAAGTAAAATCCCCGAGCCGAGAGGAGCTCATTTTCAGGAGTTTCGGAGCAACTCCCGGAGCTCCGCCCTATTTTGATACTAATCTCATGAATAATTAAAGAGTGATGGCATGAGATTATTATGTCAAAATTTTTTTGTAAGAGCAAATTTTTTTTGAAAAACCTATTTTAAAGCAATAAAAATACTCCTAAAAAAAAACAAACGGAGTAGTTTAAAATGTATTTCAAGCATAAATAAGCCTTAAATCGCCCGTTGAGGGGCGGAGCTCCCTCCCTCCCTCACTTAACTACAAAACTCGGAGTATTGGATGGTAGGAACATCACTACTCTCTATCTTCCTATCTGAAATTCAGTTTCAAATAAGGGTGTGTTTTTTTGTAAATAAAAAAAGAATCTAAAAATTATAAATAAGCTATTGTATTATGACTAGAAAAAAATGTTATTTATTGTTCGCACTCGAAAAAAAGCATAATGGGGTCTAAATTTTTGCAAAAAGCAGGATTTTGGCAATTTTGACGCTTTCTTTGAGACCCATTAAAAATACAACGTAATAGGAAATCACTCTTTAAAGAAATTACTTCTCGCTTTTAAATTAAATCCATTTTTTTTAGAAAATTTGATTAAAAAGCTTGTAAAAAATTAGTTTCATAATTTACTTTCAAAGATGAGCAACCGCTGATATGAAACTCGAAATATCTCTAAAAGGAATGTTTGAGTTGATACTACCATCGGTGTTCCCACAAATCAGCATGACTATGAAACGACACAGATTCAATCGATCCTAGAAGATGTGAGAGAAAAAAAAGAACAAGAAAATAATCTGAAAAACTTTAAATTCCTGTTATTATTTTTCACTGCATAATCGATAATTATGAATTTTCTTGTATTTTAAAATATTGAATTTTTTAATAGGGCGTAAAGTCAAAACACATCTTGTCGTTTTCCCCATGACCGAAAGTCAGAATCGTCATAAATTACTCCGTAATTGTGAATTTTTTTTATTTTTGAGCATAAGTACAGAGGGGGGCGCGGGGGCAAGGGGCCTAGACGGTGTATGTTCGGGGCCTAAAAAATACTGACCTAAAGCCCCTCGGGGGATTCAGTCCCCGGACACCTCCCTAAAAATGCTTTCAGTTCTTAAACGTTAAAATTAAGGTATTTGAGGTCTCCCATTTTTGGGAACACCCCTCCCAAATTTCGGGGGTCGGGTAACGCCCAAAAACAAAAGATCTCTATGCTTTTAAGAACACAAATACTATAAAAATAAACGTTAAAATGAGTTAAGGTGACACATCCCGATTTTGACTCTTTATGTCGTACCCGACGAAATTTAACGTACCGGCGGGTTCCAAAGTCGACCGTCCCGGTAATTCACGGCGACAAAATTTCCACCCCCCCCGCCGGAACCCAGGGAGCATCCAAATCGGCCTTAATTTTTCTACCTCCGATCAACTTCGCTCTTTCCAATGGTGCTAACATTAGAAATTTACGTGGTGATTATTAATTAATAGTGTGATCCAGACCTGAGCACTGCCTCCCACCCCCGGGGTTTTATTGAGGGGAGATGCGAGCAATTCCAAAAATTGTTGCGGGGGCACGGGGGGCTACTTTTTTGAAACGGAGGGCAATAATAAAACGGGGGGCAAGCAGGGGAGAAAAGGAAAAAAGAGAAAAAAAGGAGAAAAAAGGAGAGAAAAAAAAGGGGAAAAAGGACAAAAAAGCGAAATTTAAGTAAAAAAAGGTCTATCTAAATGGCTTCAAAAGCATTGAAACACACTAAAAACTGCAAAAAATTAGCGATGATGGCGTCATAATAAGTCACAAATGGCGTCATAATTTTTGGGTACGTTTTTTCATTTTTGGGCGAGGGGAGCAATAAAACGGAGGGGGACAAATCTTCCAATAAAGCGGGGGGGGGGTGTTTCCGGATCGTGCACAGGTCTGGTGAAGGTGATCTGATTAGGAGAGAAAAATTCATTAAACCAAACCAATGAAATAAGTACAATGTAGGTGAATACGGACGGGTAGTGCGTGCCCAGAGGTGGGGGGGCGGTCGCGCCCCTCTCAAAATCCGGCAAAGCCGGATTTTATGCAAGAGGGGACCTTTGCGTTTTTTTTTGGTAGAGAAAAAAAAAACGATTTTTTTAATATTAATTCAAAAACTTTCCTAATACGTGCCAAACGCATATTAGTAGTCAAAAAACTACTATATATACTAGACCTCTGCACGGTCTGGAAATGCCCCCCCGCTTTATTGGAGGATTTGCCCCCCCGTTTTATTGCCCCTTCCCTCCCGCCAAAAATGAAAAAGTACCTTAAAATTATGAAACCATTTTTGAACTATGATGACGCCATGACCTATTTTTACCTTTTTTTTCGCTTTTTTGTACGTTTTTTCTCTTTCCCCTTCTTGTTTTCTCTTTTTTCTCTATGTTATTTTCTTTTTTTCTTTTTCCCCTGCTTGCCCCCCCCCGTTTCAAAAAAGTTACACCCTCGTTGTTGTCCTTTGCCAGTAACCAGGGTTTCGTTCAACCCTGGTTCGTTCCATCTAGCACGCTCCTCGCCTTGGTCACCCCCTCTTCCACTCTCGGAGGAGATCCGCAACCGCTGCGGGGTTCGCCCAAAGGTCCTCTGCTCCCAAGGTCGTATTAATGTGTGTGCATGTGAAAAGATGTTGTGTTGTGTGTATTTATTCTGTGTTTTGCATAGCGGGCAGTTTGGTAATGCAGATCTGTGCACTGCCCCCCCCCCCCCGGGGTTAAAACGGGGGGGGGCAATTCCAAAATGGGGGGGCACGGAGGGGGACAACTTTTTTGAAAACGGGGGGGGGGGGCAATAAAACGGGGGGCAGATAAACGGGGGGGGACAAGCAGGGGAGGAAAGAAAAAAGGAAAAAGAGAAATAAAAAGAGAAAAAAAGAGAAGGGGGAAAAAGGGAAAAAAGGGGCAAAAAAAAGCGGAAATAAGGTAAAAAATAAGTCTAAAATGGCTTAAAATACATTGAAATAGGCTAAAAACTGCAAAAAATTCGCGATGATGGCGTCATCATAGGTCAAAAAATGGCGTCATATTTTTAGGGTACTTTTTTCATTTTTTGGCGGGGGGGGGGGGGGCAATAAAACGGGGGGGCAAATCCTCCAATAAAATGGGGGGGGGCATTTTCAGACCGTGCACAGGTCTGGTAATGTGTATTGTGTGCGATTGATTTTGTGTAGGTAGGAGTAGAGGAAAGGAGATTTCCCCGCCCTGAGTTGGGCAAGGGTTCTCCTGACCCCACAAGAAAGATTTTTTTCCTTCTTGCTTATTGTTGGTGCTTTTGTTTGAAGTATTGAGTTTATTGGAGTGTTGTTGTTGTGGTTTGTGACTGTGTTTGAGTGGATTTGTTGTTTTAGTGCTTTGTAAGTTTTGTTGTGTATGTCTGTTGGAATTTTTGTTGTGTAGTTGTTGTTGTGAAATTTTGTTTGCTTTTTGAGCCTACGGGGTGCAGATTCAGACCTGTGCACTGCCCCCCGGGGTTAAAACGGGGGGGCAATTCCAAAATGGGGGGGCACGGGGGGGCAACTTTTTTGAAACGGGGGTGGCAATAAAACGGGGGGGGGCAAATTATCCAATAAAACGGGGGGGAGGGGCATTTCCAGACCGTGCACAGGTCTGCAGATTGTTACAGACCTATGCACGGTCTGGAAATGCCCCCGCTTTATTGGAGGATTTGCCCCCCTCCGTTTTATTGCCCTGCCTCGCCAAAAATAAAAAAAGAACCCTAAAAGTATGACGCCATTTTTGACCTATGATAACGCCATCATCGCAAATTTTTTGCAGTTTTTAGCCTATTTTAATGTATTTTAAGCCATTTTAAGCCATTTTAGACCTTTTTTACCTTATTTTCGCTTTTTTGTCCCTTTTTTCTCTTTTCCCTTCTTTTTTTCTCTTTTTCCCCCTGCTTGCTCGCCCCGTTTTATTGCCCCCCCCCCCGTTTTAAAAAAGTTGCCCCCGCTGCCCCCCCCATTTTGAAATTGCCCCCTTTAAACCACGAGGGGGCAGTGCACAGGTCTGTTGTTGTGTTAGGTAGTTAAGTGGATTGTTTGTGTACATGGCTACCAATTTTGCTTGTTTTGCGTGGAGTTGAATGTGCGCTGCTATTGGGAGGACTTTAGCCTCTGTGTGTATTATGATGTGCGCGTTTGTGTCTGTGGTGTGGGCTCTTGCGATCATGAGAGCAGTGTTTTGTATTGTTTGCAGTTTGTTAATTTGTGTGTTTGATGTTGTGGGGCCCCAGACTGTGCTGGCATACTCGATTATTTTTTTTTTTTGTTTTTTTTTTTTTTTTTTTTTTTTTTTTTTTTTTTTTGGTCGAGTGATTGCCTTGTATGTGTGAGTGAGTGTTTCTTTTGGTTTACCCCACGATGTTGCTGTGAGTGCAATAATGATTTTAAGTGTTTTGCGTGCTTTGCTGTGTGTATTTGCGATGTGTGTGTTGAATGTAAGCTTGGGGTCAAAAGTGAGCTCCAAAATTTTTGGGTTTTTAGGTGTGATGAGTGTTGTGTTGTTTATTTGTAGTGATAGTTGTGTGTTGTACTCTGCAAGGTCTGGTGTGAATAGTGTGATGTTGTTTTGCTTGCATTTAGTGTGAGTTGGTTGTTGTCTGTTAAACCTCAAACCAGCTACCAGTTGGCACCTTTTTGCCCCCCCGTGCACCCCCGTTTTGGAATTGCCCCTCCCGCAATAAAACCCCGTGGGAAGGCAGTGCACAGGTATGATATATACCTATTATTTAGGTATAGTAGTTTTATTTTAAGTAAAATAAAACTAAACTACTATACCTAGATAATAATTAAATTTATAATTATGTTTTCAACACATAGTTTTGATTTAAAGAGATAAAATAACTAAATTTTCTAGTGCTTTTTACCGCCTTAAATTAAAAATTTTACCCTGGTCTGGGGACATAAGCGTAGCCAGGATTTAGGAAAGGGGGGGGTTCAACCCTGAACAAAATTTTCGAAAGGGGGGGCTCCAAATCCTAAACGTTATAAAAGGGCTAAAAAAATTTTTCCGCGCTTCGCGCAGAGTGTTTATTACCTTCTTTCTGTCCCATACATCATTATTTTCTTATTATTTAATAAAAATAAGTATAAAAAAAGAAAAAAAAATTTACAAACAATTTGATACCTTAAAATTTTCGAAAAAAAAACAACTGAAAAATGAGTACATTGTATTACAGCTCAGCATTGCAAGGTGCAAAAAATATTTTTACAAATTACTTCTTTTCAGTCTCACCTTTAAATTTTTAATCCCACTATATTTTTTATATCAATCTAAGGGAGAAGGTCCAGCATAGTCGTATCAAGATTACAAAACAAGGTAACACAAATTTAGAAGTTGAGACCAATTTAAAACATGAAGAATGGGGTGGGTCCAGCGTGGTCATACCAAGATTACAAAACAAAGTAACACAAATTTGGTAGTGCTGAGCGGAGCGAAGCGCAAGAAAATTTTTAAAAAATGGTCGTTCTAGGCCCCCAGATTTTTATCCTTGGCGACCCAAAAGAGGGGGTCGAACCCCAAATTTTTCCCTTTGCCGACCCAAAAGGGGGTCTAGTCAGGGGTTTAGCTCCCACTTCCCTTCCCTATTCTAAGAAGGGGGGTTTAACTTTAACCCCGCTCCCCCCCCCCTCACTCAGAGGTGGAAAGGAAAGAAATGGTTCCCACCCCCTTCCCAATTTAGAAAAAAATAAAGAAAAAATGCCTTCAAAATGGTTTTTAGGTACCTCCAAATTTAAGTTTAAGCACTAAAAACCTTTAAAAGGCAATAAAAACGGCTTTATGACCCAAATTTAGCGTTTTCTACATATTTTTTTTTTCAAAATCGAAAAACTATAATAAAAAACATGGGCAAAATGCAGGGATGTAACCAGGGGGGAGCGGCGTTCCCTCCCTTGAAATGATCGCCAGATGGTAACATTTGGGGGTTTTTACTTTTAAATCTCACAGTCTATGGTCACAACTCACAGCCTTATGACTCTTCTCTACCTTTTCTAGGTTTTACCTTCACTTTACCCTTTTTTTACTCATTTACTGATGTATGACTAATCTTACACAATTCCGTTGAAGATGCGTCTACAGCTTCTTTCGGCAATTTTTCAATCAGAAACACTAGAATCCTCCGAATGTCCGCTTCGCTACCGTACAGCAAGGTTTGATACCCGACGTCGCCGCGATAACCCAGATCCTAAATGCAGGGTTTAAAGTTTGAGTTTCGCTTTAATTTGCAATATTTTGTCTCCAGCAATACGTAATTTATTACACGATAAAACATTTATAAAATTATAATAATATCCCATACAGTGGCGTAGCCAGGATTTCATTTCGGGGGGGCGGTCTGGGGGCAGAAAAAGTGCCACAAAAGTGGCGCGCAGCGCCGGCGCCTGCGCTGCATAGCTGCGCCAGTCGACGCGAAGCGTCGGCCGGGGGGTCTGGGGGGTGTTTCCTCCCCAGCCGCCGGAGGCAAATTTTTTTTAAATATGCACACTAAAAACTGCTTAAAATCGTCCCCTGGTGTTTGCGTGAACATATATTTTACTTTTGTTTTTTTACCTAATTTCTGCACAATTATGTCTGATCTTCAAAATTATCAGGCGATGAAATTGTATATAACACAACTATCTGTTTTCTGATGTCTTTAAATTTTGCGAATGAGTATGGTGTAAGTTATAGTAACAAAAAATATTACTGATAATATTAATTTTACTCTATATATATAAATTTGACCTTCCCGTGCAGCGGGAAAATTTTTATATATTGATTAATTTCTGATTTTAAAATGCACAAAGATTTAAAAAATAAAATAAAAGGAGAGAACACACAGAGACTAACGGCTACTTACATGTGTCGGTCAAATTTAGTAAAATATTGAAAACTGAAGTTTTCAATATTTTACTAAAGTTATTTTCAATAAATTTCTTAAATCCAGAAAGTGAACTAACTCCAACCACATTTTGTGGTAATGAATTCCAATATTTCGCAGTTCGCGAAGCATAAGAATGAAACAACAAATCACAGTTAGCAGTGGTAAATCCTAATTTTTTATTATGATCGTTTTTTCCTTTAAACGTAGCCCACTGAAAAAATTTTGAGAATTTTAAATCATTCAGGTTCAAGTTGTTAATTATGCTAAAACACATACTAAGATCAAAGCCAATTCTGCGGGTTTCATTTCAAGTGGATCAAGACCAAGAAATTTTAAACGGGATTATAAGATGCGTTCGAAGAGAGATTACACCTTAAAAAAATTCTACGTGTATATTTTCTTTGAACGCCTTCAATTAAGTCTATATCTTTTAAAAGATAAGGTGACCAAACTTGAGAATTATATTCAAGTATAAGTCTAACAAAAACCTTATAGGCTTTGACTAGCGCATCTAAATTTTTTGTTTGAAAGCAACGAAACAAAATGTTTGAAACTGAAAACGCTTGGCGATACTGTTGCAATGATAAGAAGATTTGGCATTAGCCAATACAAGAACTCCTAAATCTCTAGTTTACGAGTTTGAATTTAATTTGTGATTTTTAATATACACAGGAAGCGCAGGGTTTTTATTCCCCATATGCACTACAGAGCACTTATGATAAGCAACTTCAAGCTGCCACTTTTCACTCCATAAAATTAGTTCGTTTATGGCGTTTTGAAGAGATGTATTTTCTTCATATGAATGTCTAGAGTGGTATAGCTTTACATCATCGGCGAATAATTTTATATTAACGTCAGAGAAAAGACTAGGTAGTTCATTAATAAATAATAGAAAAAGTAGGGGACCTAAAACGGAACCCTGGGGAACCCGCGATGTAACATTACGATAGAAGGAGCTTTCATTACCGATGACCACTTTTTGTTTTCTATCGCTTAAAAAAGCCGAAATCCAGTGTAGTAAATTTCCAGTAATTCCGTAGAAATTAAGTTAGCTTATTAATTTTTTGTGACACACTGAATCAAAAGCATTGTATCAAATTTTTATAACTCAATATTTGAAAAGTAAAAAAAAATCTATACAAACTACCACGCTTCATCATGGGAGGAGGTGGAAAGGCGGACAACCCCACAAGTGTAAAAACCGTTGTTAAGGGGTTTAAAACAGCCATTATCAAACCTACATATTTTATAATATATTAGTTTTAACATCTATATAGTATTGCCATTCAATATCTGAGGCAAAGGCACATGCCTTAGCTATGTATTAAAAGGTACAATCCATCGGAATTTAAAAAAAACTAACAAAATTATTAATTAATTAATTTCAGTTTTTTGGGTATTTTTATGCTTTTGGAACGCATCAGAAATGTTTCTGAATTTATATAAAGAAAAAAAATTTTCTCCCAAAATTCAAAAAACGTAAGGGTCCCTCCCCCTTTAGGAAAAAATGCAGCTTCGCCGGATTTCGGGGGGTCCCCTGGCTACGCCCCTCCCCTCGCCGGCGGCGGAGAACGGGGGGGGGGCGCCACCCTCCCCTGGCTACACCACTGATCCCATACATGGGCACAGGGCGGGGGGGTAGGTGAAGCGTGAAAGAAATTAAACCTCCTAAATTCTGGGAAAAGGGATTTACATTGTATTGTAACCATAGCTGGGCAGCCTCCAGGATTTTGGTGGGTATACCCAAGCCCCCAAATTTTTTTTTTTGGGGGGGAGATTCCAAAAATTTTTTGGGGGTATACTTCAAATACTTCATTTTTAGCGTTTTTATTACTGGGACCTCCCAAATTTTAAGGGGGGGTGTCCGCGGTACCCCCAAAATGTAGGGGGGTTGTTGGCTATAATCGGGATTTTTGGAGGGGTATAACAGACTCAAACCCCAGACCTATGCACTACCCCCCTCGGGGTTTTATTGGAGGGGCAAGACAATTAGTCGGGGGAGGACACGGGGGGAGGCAAGGCAACTTTTTTGAAACCGGAGGCAATAAAATGGGACACAAACACAGAGGAAAAAAAAGTGAAAAAAAAGAGAGAAAAAAACGGAAAGAGGTTAAAAAAGGCATAAAAAAAGCGAAAATTAAGTAAAAATAGGTCTAAAATGGCTTAAAATGCATTTAAATAGGCTAAAAACTTCAAAAATTTTGCGACGATAGCGTGATTATGGGTCAAAAATGGCGCCATATTTTTTGGGTACTTTTTCATTTTTGGGTGGGGTGATAAAACGGGAGGGGGAGCAAACCCTTCAATAAAGCGGGTGTCATTTCCAGACCGTGCACAGGTCTGCATCCCCCTCTCCAAAAAATTCTAGAATCTGCCCATCTATCTTCTCAATTTGAAGGGGGTTGTTAATCCCTTTAACCCCTCCAGAGTTTAAGTAAGGTTTAACTGAGCTTCTAATTACTATTTTAATGATTTTTTAGAATAATAAAACAATAAAAATACTCTTCGATTCGAAACATACATTCAAACATTCTGGAATTTGTTTCACCAGTAAAAAAGAATTTAAAAAGCGATTGTTTAAAGAATATATCGTCGTTACTACGGCAAAATGAGCTACAGTTCGAATAAAATATGTGTGCCTGTGACTCATTTTAAATTTAAAATAGGGCCCTATTAACTACGGAATGAGTCACAGTGACGTTTATTTTATAACGACAGTGGCTCATTTTGCCGTAGTAACGACGAATATCTTTAAGAGCGCCGATTGTTTTTTACAAGCTAAAAAAAGAAACATTTTAATCTGCAACTTTAAATATTTACTTTAATAGCATTGGCAACTTCTGTTCCAAGTCGAAATCGAGCTGTCATATTCTGCGGAAGTTTGCAACTGGAAATTCGAGATTCCGGACTGATTTTCCAAACACATTTCACAATACCTTCGATAAGCTCTTCTGTACTTAACGACTTTAACCCTAATTGCGCGTCATTTTCAGTTTCTTCTACGTCTTTCCTAAAATACCCATTAGAAAAAGAAGTCTTTTTATTTGTTGGTTGTTCGATTTACCTATTTTAGTTTGCTTTTTTTAAAAGAGGAAATTAATTTCCAATTATTTAAAATATTGGACACTCCTCTTAGGGTTTTGGCATTAAAGCATACGCTAAATATATATATCTTGAGGGAAGAGGTAGTTTATATCGTCGTTACTACGGCAAAATGAACCACTGTCAATATAAAATACACGTAAGTGTGACTCATTCTGTAGTTAATAGAGTTCTGTTTTAAATTTAAAATCAGTCACAGGCACACATATTTTATTTATTTATTTATTTATTTATTTATTTATTTATTAATTATTCGTACGGTATAAGATACAGAAGTAACAGTTATACACTTATGCACGAATTATTTACATATGGTAAAAAGAAACAAGATAAAATGGCATGCATTTTTACATACAGTCAAGTAAACATATAATTTATTGATTTTTTTTGAGTGACAGGCGAAATACTATATTTTTTGATCCCACTTTTGTCATTTATTTATTTAGAATAACATTGAAATTAAAAATGTTTGACAAATTTTTGAAGAATTTCAGTTTTTAATTTGTTTTTAAAAATTTTGACATTTTTGGACGTTACAATATCATTATTTAAACAATTCCAATTAGGGATTACGCGACTGGCAAAGAAATATTTGTAAATGTCACATTTTGCTTTTGGAACCACAAGTTTTTTGCTATGACCCCTAGTGTGCAAATTATTGGAAAATTTGAAAAAGTCAAATTTGTTCACATCCACAAGTTCGTTTACAATTTTGAAACACTGAACTAAATCAGTTCGAATTCTACGCATTTCTAGGCTTTCAAGAGCAAGGTCTTTTAGGCGTTGGTTGTAACTAGGTTTAGCTTGCAAACACCTAGCATATAATTTACGGGTAAAATACCTTTGAACTTGTTCTATTTTAGAGATATCTTTTATTAAATATGGTGACCAAACAGTTGTTTCATACTCTAGCAAAGGTCTCACAAATGTTGTGTAGGCGCGGACTAAAATATTTTTATTTTTTGTTGAAAATACTCGAAAAATTAGTGAGAGTCTGGCAAATGCTTTTTTAGCAATATTATTACAGTGATATGTTGACTTTAAGTTTTTACAGAAAATTATACCTAAGTCTTTAATTTGGTCTACATTTTCAAGAGGTCTTCTATCTAGCTCAAAAATATCATTCTGTAGGCTATTTCCAATTGTAAATGTTTTACATTTTTCGTACGCTATTCTCAATTGCCACTTACGAGACCATTTTGCAAAATTATTTAGGGACATTTTAAATAATTCATTTCTTACATGTTTTTCTCTAATACTATATAGTTTTGTATCGTCTGCATAAATTCTAGCAGTTGTGCCATTTTCCAAACAAGTCGGCATGTCGTTTATAAATAATAAAAAAAGTAAGGGTCCAATGACACTTCCTTGTGGAACGCCGGAAGTTACAGAAATAAAGCTGGATATTTTATTTTCAATCGATACACATTGTTTTCTATTTGACAAATAATTACTAATCCATGCCAATAACTCAAAATCTATTCCATAACCTTTAAGTTTGATTAAA